>MVGU01001808.1:15000-27500 GCA_002005505.1 Botryococcus braunii
TCGAACAGCCTCAGTGGTTCAGACGACGATTCTCTGCTTACCCAGCCTACAAAGTAACTGCGTGGGAGTGTTCATTCATCAACGCGGATCCAGGCTTCGTCACGCGAGCATTATTTGAGCGGCATCTACAACAGATCGGAGGACCCAGCAAACCCGAGTATTGGGAAGAAAGGGCAGCCTACACAGCAGTGGAGTGTGCTCTCGCCACTCTTGACGAGGACTTCCTACTTTCCCTTCTGGGCAGCAGAAAAGGATTCAGCCCAGAGGAGTGGTGCACGGACACAGATAACGGAGACGAAGACGGGGACTCGCAGCGTTCAGAACCTAACGCAGATTGAGTGACATTCGAGGTACATGGCGAGAAAGAGATCTAAATCAAGGGAGCCATCAGAGGAGGAGCCCACAACAGAGGAGGCGCCTACATCGTCTCCCACACGACAGCCGTGTACACCCAGCACATCAAAGGGCGAGGGAGATGTACTTCCCAAGGTCATAGCCACCCAAGTCAAAGTGCATATTAAACTGGATCGTCATGGCACAAATTTTGTGGTATGGGACAATGCCTTTACTGCTGCCAATAGTGCTAAGGGTTCTTTTCCTGCCATTCAGTCAGCCATGCCTGGGACTATCCATAATGCGGCTGCAATGCTTCTGCTGTATGAGTCAGTTCCAGAGGAATGGTTAGGAGCAGTGTCAAGTAAGCCGTCAGCATATGATGCATATCTGTTCATTTGCAAGAAATTTGTTGGTGGTTACAACACTCAAGCCAATGCAGACTGGCTGAAGGAAATGTCAAGAGGGATGAGACGTGGAGAAACGATCTCTCAGTATGTGTCTAGAATGATAAATCTCAAAGGCTGCTTGAAACGCAACGGCCATGACCTCTTGGATGGTCATGTGGCCACTCAGATAGTGCAGGGACTGCCAGCAGCAGCTAATCCTCCCGGGCTGTTACCCACTGCAGTAGCTTACCCCCTGGATGAACTGGCAGCTCTCATTTCCACCACTGCAGAGGCTTCTGGCTACAACGATGATGGAGAACAGCCTGCCATGGTGATGAAAGCAATGCCTGCTCAACTAGAGACTGCTCCAGCCCCTTCCACTAGCGGGGCCAATCCCTCCAGACAGCCAGCAGACACAGAATCAAGGGGAGAAGTGAGGGGCACGTGCAACTACTGCCACAGGAAAGGCCATTTCTGGAGAGACTGCCGCAAACGTCAAAGGGATGCAGAGACACAACGCAATGTGGTGGCAGCTGTACAGCAACTTGCTGCCATGTGGCCCCAAGGACAGTTTCCTGGTGCACCCCAGCCACCTCCAAGCGTGCAGCATGCATTCCCAGGCACTGGAGCGTTCCCACTGCTGCACCCTCCTCCAGGCCCACCTTCTCCTCCCTCAGAAGGTATGCCATACGTGGTATCTTATAATGTGCTGGATGGCAGTAAACACCAACAGTCCAAACAGTCGTGGCTTGTGGACAGTGGAGCGTCTGTACATCTTGTGAACAACCTTTCCCTGCTGCATGCCCCTACAGTACATGACCACCCTATTCCACTGCTGCTTGCTACATCTGATGCCACTGGGGGTATTGTTGCTACTGGGTCAGTGTGTCTCATGTCCTCTCAGCATATTCCAGTGTGGCTGCATCATGTCCAGTGTGTTCCCTCAGCCACCACCAATATTCTATCAGTATCTGCTGCTCTGCGTGATGAAATCCGGTTCAGTACAGATAGACTGGGAGCATTCACTGCTGTCTCAGGACCGAGTGGTTGGCAGATGCCTGTGAAACCAGAGAATGGCCTCTATTATATTCACAACTGCCTCCCAGTAGCACCAGTGAAGGTTCCTTATTCAGTGACAGCTGCCCTGAAGAAGAAATGCTCCAAAGGTCAAAGCCATGACTGTGCCAAACGTTTTCTGTGGCACAGCAGATTGGGACACCCAGGAGACCCATGGATGAAACGCCTGAGCAGTGAGCAACTGGTTACTGGTCTAGACACCTTAATGTTGTGAAAAGTGTCCTAAGTACTGTGAAGCATGCATTGAGGGGAAGCATGCACGTCCGTCATTTGGTGAAAGCTCTAGACCTGCTGAGAAACCCCTTGACAGAATCCACATTGACACTGTGGGTCCCATATCACCAGCAGCCATTACTGGGGAACGCTTTTGGGTAACTGTAACTGATGAGGCATCTGGGTGGAAGGCAGTGCTGCCAGTGAAGTCAAAAGATGTAATTGGAGCTGTTGTCAGAGACCTAATTTTGTATTGGCAAACTGAGAAGGAAACTACAGTGAAGTGCATCCGCAGTGACAGAGGCACAGAGTTCTTAAATGCCAAGTTCAAAGAATTTTGTGCATCCCAGGGCACTAAGCTGGAGACATCTGCCCCACATACCCCTCAGCAGAATGGAGTTGCTGAGAGAGCCAACAGAACCCTCAAGGAGCGCACCAGGACCCTCCTCAATTTTGCTGCAGCAAGCCCTGTTATGTGGAAGGAAGCCCTGGAGACAGCCTGCACCCTCCTAAATATGGGACCCAGCACAGGCAGGCCCCTATCTCCCTGCGAAATGTTCATGGGATATAAACCAGATGTATCCTTGCTGCGCACATGGGGATGCCTTGCATTTGTGCACGTTCCTGATCAGCAGAGGGGGGCATTTGCACCAAAGGCTGTGGCTGGGATGTTCACTGGTTACTCTCCAGCATCAAAGGCATACCGTGTCTATATGGGAGGGGGGATATGGAGAGAGAGCAGAGATGTCCAATTTGTGGAACACATTCGAGGAGCTACTCGGGTGGGAATGGCAGTTCTCCCTGACCAGCCTCAGCAGTTCTCATACCCTGAAGACTTACCAGGGCCAATGCACAGCAGCAACCCAGTGGTGTCATTGCCACAGCGCAGCACGCAGAATCAGACTGTCAGCAGCCCATGCTCCAGCAGTAGACCTGACAGCTCCTTCCCAGTACCCTCTGACCAGGCTGCAACTGAGCCTGCTAGTCAGGGGAAGCCTTCCCAAGAGGAGGGCATTCTCAATGTGACTCCCGAATCAAGCACGGGAGAACAGCAGCCGGACTTGGATCAGTCCGGGGCTCTGGACGCAATTCAACGACTGGCGCGAGGAAGTGCAGACGGCGGGCAACACCAACGGATCTTAGAGCGAGTACAGCAATCACTGCGTAACACTCATCCGGCTACTACCATTCCGCCTCCGGACGGACTGTCGCGAGCTCAACGCTACGAGCAACGAACTGCGGCTCGAGATATCCTGCTGGCACAGGATAAGGGAGAGAGCTGTGAGCGAGAGGGGATGACTGAAGGTGACACAGAGTCACAGGGACCAGGGGAAGCGCAGGAATTGGGGCAGGACACCGAGAGACCTGTTTCACTTGTAAGAGATGAGAGGGGGGCAGTCTCTGATCAGACTGCAGATGGTCCAAGTGAGATGAGCTGTACGGGTGGGACCTGTTCAGTGCCTGAGAGACATGTTAGAGATGAGAATTCAATCAGTGATGCCCAAGGACAATGTGGTGCCAGCCACGCAAGTGTGGGCCATGCATGGGAGTGTGCTGCTGGGCCTGCGCCCCAGCGCTCATGTCTAAGAGGGAGCAGACAGAGAGAGAGAGAGACATGGGCACAGCCTCAAGACAGACCAAGAGCTCATGCAATGCAGAGTGGTTCAAATGCCTGTGAGAGTCCTGACGGGTCTGCAGACCGTCAGCCATGTGAGAGTGTGTCTGAGGAGGTGAATCGGAAGCCCAGACAGTGTGAGAATTCTCCCAATTACAAGAGCTTTCCGAGAGGTACCTGTGTTTGGGAGGATGATGTTAGAGTGTCTGACAGCAAGCTTGAGAGGGCAAGCTGTGAGTCTAAGAGAGAGAAAGAGCAGAGGGGGAGGTGTGGATCTTTGCCCACAGTTCCCACATGCAGTGCGGCAACATTCAGCGAAAGAGTAGTGGGTGACAGTGAGTGTGAGAGTAAGCAAGATCAGGGGAAGCACACTGGGGTGAGATTTGGGAAGATTAGTGTGCCTTCCAGTCTAAAGGAGGCCAAGCAGTCCCCACAGTGGGAATATTGGAAGGCTGCTATGCAGGAAGAGCAAAATTCATTAGATGCTCATGAGGTGATGGAGTTTGTTCCGAGACCTCGTGGCCACAAAGTAATCCCAGTTCACTGGATTTTTTCAGTGAAAATGGATGCTCATGGTAATGTGCTAAGGTTCAAGGCTAGGCTAGTGGCTCAAGGGTGTAGGCAAATTCCAGGAGTGGATGTCATGGAGGTATTTGCTCCCACCAGCAGTTATGGGTCTAGGAGAGCTTTGCTGTCAGTGGCTGCACAAGGGGGTCTTGAAATCCACCAGGTGGATGTCAAGAGTGCATTTTTAAATGGTGAATTAGAGGAGGAGGTCTATGTCACACAACCTCCTGGGTTTGAAAATGGGGATGGGAACACAGTGTGTCGCTTGAAGAAGGCACTGTATGGCCTGAAGCAAGCTCCAAGGGCATGGCATAAGACCCTCAATGAAAAGCTCCATACCATGGGGTATGAGGTGTGCAAGAGTGATGCTGGTGTCTATGTGAAATGTTCTGTGGATGGAGGAAAATCCTTTGTGCTGATTTATGTTGATGATCTATTGATAGTTTCCAAGGGCATGGGTGAGATTGAGAGAGTGAAAGGGTTGCTTAAGCAGGAGTTCACCATTCATGATCTAGGAGAGGTGAAAGATTTCCTGGGCTGCCAAGTGATGAGAGATAGAGAGAAAGGGTTGATTTCATTGAGCTGCATTCCCAAGATTGATGCACTCATTGAGAAATTTGGGCTGGATCTGGAGTCTGTGGGGCCTGACACCCCTATGACTAAGGATTTTGTGGCCACACAGCAACCTGTGTCTAAGGACAACAGTGCCAGCATTGGAGCTGGGAGTCCCTTGCCACCAGGTCATAGATATTGTGAACTGGTTGGGTCACTGTTGTACATTGCTAACACCACTAGGCCTGATATTTCCCAGGCTGTGGGAGGCTCTCCAGGTATAGGATTACTCCCACTACTGCTCACTGGAATGAAGCCATCAGAGTGTTGAAATATCTGAAGGCTACCAGGGATCTTGTTCTAGTACTTGGAGGGAATGACACAGAGCTGGAGGGCTTTGTTGATGCAGATTATGGTGGTGATCAGGATCATCGGTTTTCCACTACTGGTTACGTAATTCGTGTGTTCGGAGGGGCTGTAGTTTGGGGAAGCAAGAAGCAGTCTGCAGTGGCCACATCCACTGTAGAGGCTGAGTTTATGGCGGCAAGTGCAGCTGTCAAAGAGGCAAATTGGATGAAGGGATTCCTGGAAGAAATTGGTATTTCTCCTTGGATTGTGAAGATCCACTGTGATAATCAGGGATGCATCAATCATCTCAGAAATCCAGTGTTCTCTAAGCATACCAAGCACATTGCAATCAGCTTTCATTTTGCTCGGGAAGCTATTGCATTGGGACAGGTGGATGTGAAATACGTTCCTTCTGCTAGGAATGTGGCAGATATATTTACCAAGCCTTTGACAAGGCAGGTATTTCAGGGCCATCGTGAGGCTCTAGGACTGGCCAAGTTTTTGTGAGGAAAAGTCAAGGGGAAGTGTTATAATAGTGAAAGAACATTTAGTGACTTTCCCTCAGAAGAGTAATAGTGGCCAGGCTTCTCTAAAGCAATCACTGTGAACAATCTTAGAGGTTGAGTAAGGGATGGCAGAACTCTAGAGTTCTGCCATAATTGATCTGGACTGATTCCATTTCGGAGAAAGAGAGTAATGCAATCTGACGCGTTCTTGCGAGAAAGGATATAGGCAGCAGGCATGAAGGGCTCGGTACTTGTTTGGGACTGAAAGAGCACTCCGGGTGCTTATCTCTGATCAGTTGCCACAAGTATCAACACATAGTCGGGCTCTGCTTGCTCTCCTACACACAGCAAGAGACCCGACCGAGCTTAACACCCTTCGTGCCGGGACATACAGGGAACATTACGCCCAGAATTGTACAGAGAGAGAGAGAGAGAGAGAGAGAGAGAGAGAGAGAGAGAGAGAGAGAGAGAGAGAGAGAGAGAGAGAGAGAGAGAGAGAGAGAGAGAGAGAGAGAGAGAGAGAGAGAGGGAGGGAGGGAGGGAGGGAGGGGGGGGGAGAGAGAGAGAGAGAGAGAGAGAGAGAGAGAGAGAGAGAGAGAGAGAGAGAGAGAGAGAGAGAGAGAGAGAGAGAGAGAGAGAGAGAGAGAGAGAGAGAGAGAGAGAGAGAGAGAGAGAGAGAGAGAGAGGTGTGAATTTACCCCATATCACGCACACCCGTCGAAAGCACAAGGACAGTGCACTCACGTGAGTATACAGTGGGGAAGGGGATAGGATATATGCCACCACACCGAGTTCTTACCAATGCCTTGCAGACGACTTTAGGAGACATCCTGCCAGAGCCAAGAGAAACCGTTGGACAAGAACGTAAATCTAAAGGACATATACCAAAGTTGGACGTTGCTTATGGAACAACCTCCCGAAGTCCAGAGAAAGAGGCGTTGTTTCTGGTACATCCCCACCGAAAACCACCATCCAATCAAAAACACCGTCAAAATAAAGAAGGAGAACACATGCCGCTCTGCAGACAATGAAACAGTGTGAAGCGCCGTGAAAACAAATCGCACACAAACAAAAACAAAAAACAACAACACACACCCCGCCGGGCTGTCACGTAAGCACGGGATGCTGGGATCCCTCCTGGTACGAGGACTGCAGTGAGCTCAGTTGTAAATCATGGGTTCTCCCCATCCTAAGGACCACCCAAAGGAGAGAGGGAGAGGGAGAGAGAGAGAGAAGGGGGGGGGGAGAGAGAGAGAGAGAGAGAGAGAGAGAGAGAGAGAGAGAGAGAGAGAGAGAGAGAGAGAGAGAGAGAGAGAGAGAGAGAGAGAGAGAGAGAGAGAGAGAGAGAGAGAGAGAGAGAGAGAGAGAGAGAGAGAGAGAGAGAGAGAGAGAGAGAGAGAGAGAGAGAGAGAGGAGTCGCAGTCCCAGTCGCAGTCGTGTTGCAGACCTTTGATCGCCGATGAGGCTCACTAGTGCTTCCATTTTGCATTTGCCTTGAAACTACACTTTGTCTATCATATCAATTCAAATGCAAGGTAATTTTCCACACATATGCAGTTCAATTACATATGATATTGTACCCTCATTACGCACAAAGATGTTGTCATGTATTCCTTATATCATGAAACACAATTGGCAGTGAGTTGTGTTTCGTGCTATAATGAATACATGACAACATCTTTTGTGAGGCACACATGTGCCTGCGTGTACATGGGAGAATCTCCACTTGTGCCCAGGCCTGTGGTGGAGGAACCTGCAAACCCCTGCAATGTACTAATTGGTTACTAATTAGTACTTATAACTTTTTTGTGCAGAAACTTTTCTGCACAAAATCACGTGGTTTTTATATATAATTCCTGAATGTACTTAGAGTAGTTACCTTAATACCTCCTGCAAACTTTAAAAACCCTCTGAAATGTCTATAGCTAGTTGCAGCTGCTTTATTGTAAAAATATTAATGTATTATCACGTATTCGCAGAATCCAGTTGTCATATATGTAACGGTCTCCTTCCGTAATGCGTATACATAGTGGTGAACATATATCGGAGCTTGGCTATGTGTCGACCGTTCCAACCCTGGTTCCTGTCGCTCTTTCGGTGTGTACTGTCCAGGGATCGTTACGGTACTGTATCGGGAAGTATCCCGAACCTTCCGGAGTCCAAGGCCTCCTGCGTAGGGCCGCCAGTGATACAAACTTTCAAACTTGTAAGCCGGGTTTGTGATCAGCATCCTTTCGTCTCATATCCATTTGCCTTCCTTACAATATATATGAGATTGTACTAATTAGTTATAACCCGTATTCGCAAAATCCAGTTGTCATATACATGAAGGCACTTGATTATGCATCAGAATCTGTTACAATGTGTGTTCCAAACCGACGGCAGACTATGCATATAGAGCTACGCTACAACTTAGGACCATTCAGAAGTCGGACACGCGGGCTTATCCAGAAGTCCCAGGAAATTCCGGATCCGGGTGAGAATCCGTGCATAGATGGGGGGACCCAAGAACGTGGGCCAGACCCAAGAACGTAGCCAAAGCGACCCGCTCTACATCACTGTTAAACACGCACTAGGACAAGCCTTTGGCAATTAGCTGCCAATGTTAGTTTTAAATTTTTTCGTACTCATAATGTCAATTGCTCCCAATCAACCTCTACAGGAAGATCTTTTACCCCTCTCAAGTAAGCTGTATTCAGCGTGTAAGCCTCTCTGCAGCTGGCTAGAAACTGTACCGGTCGATTCTTGATACGTTAAGAGTCAACAATACGTGCACACCTGTCCAGGTAGCCATAGGTGATGATATGAGTACTAAATATAATTTCTGGAACACATGCTATATGTGCCCAATTACTTTGGGATGGCTAGCAGCTGCGTATTCTTGGAATCCTTCCACACATGCCGGCTTGTGCCTCCAGACCGTGCACGTGTCTTGGAAGAGTCTCACATCATGAGTGCGCAGACTGCATTGTACCAGTGATTACATCCATCGAACTACGTAGTTCGATGGATGTTCTCAACGATCGATATCTGGGAACTGTAAGTACTCAACAATCTCGATATTCAGGTCACTCTATCTCACATCGCCCTTCCAGGAAACTTCCTCTTCTGTAATCAAACTTTCTGGTGTTGCTCAATTTAAATCCCTTCAAGGCTTAAAGCTTAAAGTCTATGTATAATTAAGTGACCCTCATAAATGGCTCCCGAAGTGACCCTTACTTCGGAATCTTCTAGTGTATCGTAATGGTACGTATAGATTCAATAAAAATATTTCATTTCTGGAATACCTCATTGGCATATCAAGACTTCGAGATAATCCTACCTTACGGAGGGTCCGTAAAGGTGTCTACTGCAGCTACAACACCTACTGATCGAACGTTAACGTTTGGAAGTAAGACCTGATCTTCGCCAGTTTTTGAATGGCGTTTCGTAGTTTGCAAGACTGTGTACGGCTGACATGAGTAAATCAACTCTGGTAGAAAAAGAAACACATATTCGTAGTTTTCCAAGTGCGTAGATATGTATGCGATCTTCTGTGCAAACAAGAAGAAGCACAAGTGTCCAGCCCCTAGGGCATACATATGGTAAGTGACTTGTAAAGATCACGTATCATGCATGATAAGTGATCTTTTATAAGTCCTCTCGTGATCATACAAATGCCGGACTAACTCTCATGATCAACTCCCATGAAGGCCAGCAACACTAAGCTAGTAATTGCCAAGTTTCACAGGTCAGCTGTATCAGTACTTAGTCAAGTATATAACTAGCCAACAGTGTTAGTGCTTGGCCAAGTATAACTGATCAGCAAAACAAGACTGGTCCGCATCCCTAGCATCTATAGTCTTTTATTCTTAGTATTAAGAGCGAAGCTCTTCCTAACCGCACTTATTCTTGCAGGAGACAAACCTAAGACTTCGTACCATGTAGAGATTTGGGTGTCTAGTCAGTTATATCCTGATCAGGATATCCTATCGATATATCACGATTACTCTCGATCAGGATATGCCAATTGCTGGTATTAAGTTGATTTTCGTGTACCTCAAGAGAAGATCTATAGATCTAGTTAGGTCTAGATTTCAAAGGGGGGTATACACTACGTACATACTTAATACTTGCCTTATGAAAGCACAACCAACTTTTCAATTGTCAACCAATGCGGGGAGATGGGCATTTGGGGCCCAAATTCCGATGAGCCCCTGGGTCCAAGTAGTAGCTACCCATAGATAACTGATACATAGCAATATTCAACCATGGTGGCCACCCAGCCTCCATGACCATGAGCCCATTAAAGACTTTGAATTAGCTGCGAAAGTTGAAGTGGTTTTCAATTGTCGTTGGCAAATGCCAGCATATTGTAGCTTGTATGCATTCGACTAACTAGCTAGCTACAGGGGCCCCGGGCCCGGGATGCAACCCTATTAGGATGCAACCCTTCGAAGAATGTTCTGCCGTATACGGGTCATAGGTGTAACCCACAAGAATTGGTTTAGAAAAGCCCCTCAAGGTTGCAAATAGCCTGTTAAAAAGAAATTTACCCCCTTACCGTATACAAAGCAAAGCTGATATAATGGGTTTCGGTGTTGCCTTTCTAAAGTAGTTACTACGTGCACTGAACATTGCACGTGGTGAACATGTCTTGTGGCAGCCTTAAGGCTTGCTGTACATGTGGCTGAGCAGCCTTAAATGTGCGTGAGTGGGGCATGCGTGATTCTGAATGTTTTAGCCCACCACGGCAGGCATACACGTATACCACATACATGTGTACACCAAATTTGCAGTCCTTTAAAGTCCTTGCAGGTTGTGTACCTCAACAAATTCGAATGTAATCAAAAGCGATAATCCCATATATGTATATAGGAAAGCCTCAATTAAAAATGAGGCTTTACTATTTTAAAATAAACAGGAATGTGCACACAGTCTGCACATTACCACAAGTAGCAGTCACGCTTCAACCCGACACGGTAACGCGTCAAATGTTGACACAAAGCTACCCCTGCACCTGCTCGTCTCTAGTATGCAGCACCCCTTCTCTCGAAAATAAGAGACGATGTCCAGGTTTTCGAATTAATTCCCATTTTTAGCAAAACCGCCAGTGCTGACAGTGCATGGTCTCCGCCGCTTGGTGAAGACTCAAATCTGCAAGGGTACCCGGTGGACTCAATGCGGTCCAGCAACGACCACGTTACATTGTAGCGTGTTTAAGGAGCTCAGGAGCTCCTT
Source organism: Botryococcus braunii (assembly GCA_002005505.1). Taxonomy (NCBI): domain Eukaryota; kingdom Viridiplantae; phylum Chlorophyta; class Trebouxiophyceae; genus Botryococcus; species Botryococcus braunii. Next base: position 25,821 of record MVGU01001808.1, read on the forward strand.
TTGATCAAAAGAAGGCGCCATACAGCGTCACGCTCGGGGCTGCAGTCAAAGGGCAGCCTCAGCTTGCCTCCCCATGCTTCGAAGGAACGCTTCTTGGTACTCGCCATGAGGGATCCCATTGGGGATCATTAGGGGTCTCCCGAGGCCCCAGCTTTGGGGTCGGTCCCTTAAGTGGGCAGTACCAGGTTCACAATTCGTGATGGACGTGCTTGGTTGTATAAGCGATACCCCATCTGCCCAGGATTGACATGCGCATTTGCCCTCATTCGGCATTGCCGGAACTTGCAAAAATCAAACCACGCGGCTGCATCTATAGAGTGCTAGCTAGTCGTGATGATAGGCACTAGATCTATCGATCAGAAGCTGCAACCTTTGATTTCAGGACGGTTGAAGACTGCTATGCAGGTCATATCATAGACAGTCCAACAGCAGCAGATATGAAGGCCCTAGGTCATGGGCAGACACATGCAAAACCTGGAGACTGTGCATGGTCCTGATGCATATCCTGATCAGCACTACCTAGTTGTCTTCGGACTGCCGACCGCAGTACGTTTTCATCCTCATCATTTTTCTGAAGGAGTCCCGACCAAAAGAATAAGGAAAAGACGTGCCGGTACTAAGGAGTACCCCAAGGTATTTGGGTACTGGGTGCAAACCCGGAAGTGGGTACCCGAGGTTGCCCCCAAACTGCTCGGCATGATGCAGGCGATGCCATCGTTGTAAAAACGCAAGAACATCGAGCAGATACAAGCAGCGCGAGCACAATCAGGAAGTAGGCCGGAGCTTGGCATTCGAATTCGCTTGCTGACCGTCAGTCTGCAATTTGTGATTGCAGGTGTACGGCGCCCTAGGATCCCCTATGGGGATATACACACACCTCGTACAGTCTAGAGAAATTACACAAATAAGTGTTTTATGGTATTTCGTAACCCGTCTTTGCCTACTCAAATCAGGTAGAGACGGTCTTCCAAAGACCATCTTTGCCCGCCCTAACCATGAATAAAACCTGTCAGGTGACCCATTTCTGGCGTCGGTTCTGCAGCGCGTACACTGCTGTACAATTAATACAAAATTCACTCCAGCTTTCCAAGGGGTTCTGTAGGGTCAGCCCGTGTAGGGTGGTGCCGCGCAAACAACATTTTTCTCTGTTTGCAAGCCAGAAAGCATATCTGCGATCGCGTTTGATGAAACCCAGTGCCTACAGTCGCGCAATCGCATCATGGAACGGTCCCCCAACTTTCATACAATGAATAAAAAAGTAAACGCGTGCGAGGATCTCAGACATCCTGCAACACGAAAAATCAACATCTATTAGCTCGCATATCAATATTTCATCTGTTAGCTCAAAAGACTATTTGAGCAGCCTCCATGTGATACAGATCGGCCACAGTTACGAGCACATCCTTGGAATCTGTTGAGAACCTTTGGGGCACTCACAGCCCCAGCAAAACCAGCCAGATCTGTGAAGGATACCACTGGCAGCAGTGGCGCCGCGCCCTGTCTCACGTCGCAACAGAGGCCTCGCTCCGGGTGTGCAGACGGTGCAGGAAGTTCATGCGATCGCGGGCCTCAAGGCCGCGATGGAAGACAGCCATGACATAGATGGAGGCGATGCGTAGAAGGGTAGATGCGATCATGAGAAAGACCAGGTTCCCGCCCGGCATGCAGTCTCGCACCAGA
>MVGU01001808.1:32500-35408 GCA_002005505.1 Botryococcus braunii
ATCACCATCACCATCGCCATCACCATCACCATCACCATCACTAGCACCAGCATCATCATCATCGCCCGTCATCATCTTCATATTATTATCATCTTCATCATCGCATCAGCGTCATCATCGTTGGCATCATCATCATCGTCGTCGGCAACGTTGTCGTCAGGACGATGATGATGGTGGTGGTGGTGGTGGTGGCGTGGCTGAAAAGGTTGTCTTTCAAGGCTTCCCTAAACAAAGGCTGGCAGGGCTTCGGACCTGGCCTCCAGGTGGCTGGGAAGGTGTTGCCATCCAATTGTTAGGAATCCCAAGGGACGCTCCTGATTGCTCATCTGCTCCAAGTCCTCAAACTTGGATGCAGAAATGGGGACTGATATGACTTTTGTTGCTCCAGCAGTCTTGAAGGCATGTCGGCTATGATGTATACCAACTTCTGGCACCCTGCGCAATGCAACGCACTCCCTTTCTCTAAATCTGGGGTTTTTCCTTGATGAAGCAGAGCAAGAAACTCAACTCTTGCCTCCTACCATCGTCCCTATCCTACTTACCTGTTGGGCATCTAATATTTGCAAGCTTGCGTAGGGGTGCACATCCCAAATGCAGCAGACATTGAATTATGGCTGTAGAATGGCAAACTACAGCAAGGCTTATAGGTGATGATGGACTCCAAACTTTCAAAACCTAGTTCATGTAGCTGAACTGAACACGTGGGTCAGAAGGGGTGTAAAGACCTCTCCGAAGAGGAGAGGAAGAAGGAGGAGGACAATTCCCAGGAGGAAGAAGAGGAGGAAGAACATATGTGTACAAAGAAGAAGAAAGTAAGGAGGAATAGGCAAGGAGGAAGAGAGGAGGAGGAGGAGGTGGGGGGGGGGAGGGGAGGAGGAGGAAGGGGGGGAGGGGGAGGTGGGGGAAAAGGAAGAGGAGCAGAAGGATAAGAAAAGAGGTGGTGGTGGTGGTGGTGGTGGTGGTGAATGGCCCTGATGATGATAGTAATGGGGAAGGGTGGTGGTGGAGACCACAGAAGAAGCAAGATAGTTATGGTACCTCCATGTGGGTTCAGTTGAAAGATTGAATCCTTGCAGAGACACTCTTGACAGAAGACGCCTAGATGTTTTCACCAGTCCCTGACCATGAGCCTCAGTGCTCAGGAGGTTGCCCACACTCACATTGTAGACGTCCAGCGTTCCTTCCATCACCGCATAGAGCCTGCATTGTGTCAAGAACAGTATTAAGTCGTCTGCCTTAACCCATGAGGTTACGAAGCTGCCCATTTTTCCCCGTATGAGAACCTTAAAAGTAGCTCGTCGAAGTACTGCGCCGAAGAATGCTCTGCTTTGCTGTTCACACGCATAAATGTTCGGGCCCCAAGCCATGTTGTAATAGATTTGTGTAAAGAAGTGCGATTCATTCCGTGTTTTGAAGGCACCATTGTCTTTGGCAACCTACAGCCTCACGCTCAGGGACGCACACGACTTCAATCGATCCCAAGTGGAAACGTACGTTAGGTATACGGCACTGCCATCAATGATGTCTGCAAACAGAAAATCGACGCCGACCGACAACCCGTTGTGGTTTGCGGAGGCTTCATTGAAACGAGACCATGCCGACTGTTGTGCGCCATGGGACAGAGTGCGGATCCCTTTCAAAAGCATATGTATGGAAAAAACATCGTGCGCCTCTTCATTCCTGTTCACCGGTTGATTTAAGTTAATCAGAAAGCAGACTTCTTTCCGCTCATAGACGTACCGTTTCCACGCTTGATCGCCATAAGTGCATTAAAAAAAGAAATGGTCGAGACTAAATCCCATGTTCCGCCCTTCCTTACCCATTCTCCAGGGATTCCAGCGACCATCGTTTTCCAAGCTCCGTCCCGTGGCAGCAGAAGTCCCCCATCGTGAAAGTATCTCTGATATTTAGATTACAAGGACGTCTTGACAATCCCTTATATTTATTCTCCGGCAGCTCAAGCACAACGGTCCCGCAGGGCGTGTGTCTGCTGAGAACCCTCTGTAGACATCCACCGAAAGGATCGTGATCTGCAGGGTCGAGCAACCGATCTGCACGCCGAACTTGAAAAGCGCGACCGCATGGGTCACGGTATCATGAGATTGTGACTGTCCCAAACAGAGTTTGGCCCCTTAGCCCAAACTTTACAGTGTGGGCTGCGTGAAACCCAGTGGATCGCACCGGTCCACGTGTTTAAGGGTTCCTATCTGAGCGGCCAGAGTAAGTGCAATCCCTCTTGACGCGGGGAGCGGCCTAAAACCGGCCACTATCAAGAATCTGTTGGGCAATGGCCACTGACAATTTTGGACCCTAAAACAAGTGAGCGAGAAGATGGGCACATAAAGGACGTTCGGGCCTTGGACCAACATACTGTGCTTGTGTCTCCTTACAAGCCTTTTGCTGGTAACCTAACAGTGAGTGGAGGATTGGAGCTAGTGGGTGGATTCCCTCGTGGTAATCAAAGATTGTTTGCCCGGGGTAAATAATGTAACTGATGAAGGTTTACTTGAGGACGTTTTGAATGGGAAAGCACATGAATCGTTCAATGTGTTGAATTATATCTTTACATGGTCATGGGTGGGCCATTACGAAACAGGCAAGAGAGAATAAGGGGTTAGAAGTGCCCTTTACGCCAACGTCGGATGCATAACAGAAGAAGAGCTGGGCCTGGTCCAACTAAACAAGACCGCAGAAGTTCACGAATTGTTTACTACACTTCACGAGACAGAAGCAAACCCAGCCAATCTGTACTGCTATGGTTCACGTCTGCATAAATCTCCCTGAATGGGAGGTGCAGGTACATGCTCTCTCCTCTCTCCTCTCCCTCTCTCTCTCCCCCTCTCGCCCCCCTCCCCCGTTCCTCCCTCCCCCCCTCTCCCCCCCCCCCCCCCCCCCCTCTCCTCCCTCC
>KV908799.1:0-2500 GCA_002005505.1 Botryococcus braunii
GAGGAGAGAGAGAGAGAGGAGAGGAGGAAGGAGAGGAGAGAGGGGAGGAGAGGAGGGAGAGAGGAGGGAGGAGGAGAGGGAGGAGAGAGGGGAAGAGGAGAGAGGAGAGAGGAGGAGAGAGGAGAGAGAGAGAGAGAGAAAAGATGAACAAGCACAGAATCAGCCATCACGAACACTTGGAAAGCCTCGAAAATACACAAACAGGCTGCCTCCATGTATCTTTCTGGCAGGCTCGAGCAGACAACTAACCTGTGAGCTTGCCTGCCAGGTATTGTGTCCCGTCTCTGCATTTTGAGACACCTCTTCAGGTGCTGGTCCCTCCTGCCCGCACTCCACTCCTTCAGCTCCTTCCCCTTTCCACTGTTCTCTGCCAAAAGACTTGCCCTCATCACCACTGCTGGTGAATGATGCATCATCTGTCTCATCTGGCATCGTGATGTAGCCTTCAGGCTTGGAGCAGCCACCACTTCTTTCCAAGGGGTTTCGGTGTAGTCATCAAAGCTGCTCATGAATGCTTCCCCTGTTCAGGCATGCAGGACTTGAAAGAAGTTCGGGAGGGGGTAGAACAGACGAGCGGGAGGTGAAGAGTGGAGATCAAGTGGCGTGGTACGTCCTAGAGCCCGAGCTTGAGGGGAGGAGATACGATGAGTTGCTGGTGTGCACGATGAGAGTGTTGAAAAATTATATAACCAATTACGTTAGTAAGACGTCGTGTGGGAGTCACCGATCGCACACAGGCTTCTCGGCATCAACTCGACGCCGCCGAAGGTTTCATCTCTGGCGGATAGTCTTCTCCTTTTCACTTCTTTCATATCAGTCACGAAAAGTATAATGAATAAATCAAGTAAGCAGAAAAAGCAGTATCCTGCCAAATTCACAAAGACCGATCTCCCGTACGGTATCGCGATCCAGAAAATAGTCTTGTACGCCCAGTTCACCAACAGATTGCCACTAACCAGCGATATATAACAGTTTGATACGCACAGCCACGAATTCCCCTTGCCCTGGCCGTTCGGTATTCTTGTTGGTTGGCCTTTAGCGAGTACTTTTACACGTACACTGTACGGCAGTGTTTCCCAGGGCAGCGTACTGCCTGGAGTTCTTGACAAATACATCACAAGGCAACCCACCATCTGGGGTCATTGGAGTTGGAGTTTAGGGCTCTCGCCCCCCATCTTCCGGTTCCTAAGGCAACCCACCATCTTACGTGTGACACAACACGCTAACCATTCCTAGTATCTTTGGTCATTCAGAGCACGGGTTGGTTTGGGGTGTTTCGCAGGTATTTTGCAAAATTTGACATGTTTACCCTCAACAGGAGGGTGGGGCTTTCTCCGGTGGAGCCTGTTCGTTCTTTTCTGCAGACTCCACATCTCACTTGTACTCTCACGTTCACTGCACTCAAGGACCTGCTCTGCCCTACGACTGGCCAGCACGGTCTAGTTCGGACCTTTGATGTCGAACGTTACAATGTACCTCGTGTTTGTGATGTTGCTGGCGTATGCACATTGTTGGCATGTTGATAATGTTCTCACTTCATCCATGTCCCGTTTGTTCCGCTGATGCAACGCTTTTGCCTTTTCTTAAGTACGTAGTCCGTGTCGTTACACGTGTAGAATGGGCGTCGAATGACCTGTGATGCCTAATAGGACGCAGCAAGTGTAGTAATGCCGGCCATTGCCCCACCACGATTCCCCTTGCGGTGCGGTAAATTTTAAGGCTGCGCCAAGCAACTAGCACCCTCGTACTCGCAAGGCATTGAGAGTCCCATTCTTGGACCCATTTAGTGTTCCTAGGGGGCTGCGCAGCTGCCTACAGATTTATAAGTTACCTAGTCGAAGCCTATAGGCTTATAAGTTACCGAGTGGAAGATGGAAGATGGAGTGGACGTCACTTGCCGACTCTTGTTACAAAGCGCTTTTGTCAAAGCGCTTTTGACAATATGCTCAATACATCTCGGCTTCCCACTCCATCCATGCAGGCTTGTCTCAAGTACTTCAATCTGCTAGATGTGCACTTCCCAACATGACCTCCGGTGACGGATAATGTGACGGCATGAGGCGTAAACATAAAATAGTAGGTTGGATGTTGGTAATGCCTACTTACGATGCGCGGCCCACTGTTGGTATGGTTGGGTAATAGCTGAGTCACGAGTCGTGTCATGAGTTCTGTGAGATCCACCAGTTTCTCAGGATATTCAACAGATCACTCCTTGAGGTCTGCGTCCAAAGACGCATTGCATTTAAGATTACAGCCAGAGCGCGTTCACTTGTGTGGTTTACAAAACGCAAGCGCAGGTATGCCTACACACACACACACACACACACACACACACACACACACACACACACACACACACACACACACACACACACACACCACACACACACACACACCACACACACAGACACACACACACACACACACATACACACACATACACACACGCACACACAGACACACACACAGACACACACACAGACACACACACGCACGCACG
>KV908799.1:5000-16710 GCA_002005505.1 Botryococcus braunii
GCCATGTTGGATTGGAAGGAAGGAAGGAAATGTTACATGCAGGACCAGCCATTATGGCTGAAGGGATGACGATCCTACAGATTGGAGTCTGCGCCAGCAGATGAGCGCTCCTCTCCAATTTTGGTGACATAACAATCCTCTTTGGGTGTACACGAGACCCTCGTGACGTGGGACAATGTTCGACATGAACTGCCCTACCCTGTACCTTACAAAAGGTACAGTGCAGGGCATGTACGCAGTACTAGTATGCCCATATCAAAGCGCAGTTTTCTAAAATTATAAGCTCTTCATACAGTTTACTAACGGGAGAATCCCCCACTGGCAGACACAGAGACTTCTGCCACAGATAGTAGTCAAGGTTTGTATGTTCTTTTTCAGTGAACGACTTCGTTTCTTTGATTTCTCACGGCCAGCTGTCCTTACAGCAGTCACTGACTGTAGTGTTTTGTTGTGTTGTATTGAACAGTACCACGGGGTTAGCGAGGGTGTGGCGCAAAGGTTGGTCAGGCAGTTTACTAACACAAGACAGTGGCCTTTCTGTTTAGGGTGATTTAAATCAAAAGTGGTGTCCCTAAACCTGCTAATAGCACTTTGTGACAAGGCCCTTTGGCACTGCCGCAATTCCTGGCTAAGGACATGACGCCCCCATCGCGATGCCCGACCAGAAAGCAAGAAAGAAAGCAAGAATTTCAGGGTGCGCAGTGGCATAAGCCTGGTGCCACGATGTCCAAATGCCAGGCTGGAGTGCTGCTGGTAAACTACATAAAGAGCAACTGTAGTTCGCTTTTGGTTTGTAAGGAGGACAGAGGAGGACACAGGAGGTGTTCATAGACATGTGTTGGGAATGCTCGCGAAGAATAGGTGACGTTAGCCGCGGCCAGTCGGCAGACTGTGTGGGTGTGCTTGAGGCCGCTTCATCGAAGCTCTTATGTGTCCCAACCAGAGCTTACCGTTTTGGCCCCTTTCTCAAGGGGCAGTTTTAAGGCCAGAACAGGCGGAATGTACGAGTGTTGGACCCATTCACGTAAGCGGACACTTCGTACATGACCTGGCCGTAGGGTCCCAAAGTCCCATAGTAGAGGACGTCTGCCCACAACCCCGCATCCGTGCCAAAAGCCTTCCGAGGCTCCCGAGTGCATTATTGTTGGACCAAATGCGCAAATTGAATTATTATCTTACCGACATCACGAGATGATAGCCTTGAAAACATTGTTGGAGGCCCTTTCAGATCCGCTAGGGAAAAAGAGTTCGCGAGGTCCTTCGCGCCCTTCCCCGACGTCTGGATCCTGTGCACCCCGCTGTTCGTTAAGTGATCCAAATGAAGGCCTTACAGTTCAAGAGGATGCTAATTCAACTGGGTTGAAAGGCATCTTCCGGGATGCATGGGAAACTTACGGGGCCGGGCAAGGTTTTGTGCGGACTCGGCGGTACTCGATGTCCTCCCTTGATGGACAGAGGAGCCCTCAAACCGAAGGAAGCCGCAGTGCTGAAGCGCTTCAAGGGAGTGATGCCGCGACAAGCAAATCTCGGCTTCCTGATGTTCCTAAAAGTTGGTCGCCCCCAAAAGTGAGTTACGACGACGTCTGACCAAAACGAGAGGCCCGATCATATTGCATATTATGCTCTGACTGGTACCTTCCTAGGGTTTCAAAATGAAAATCAGCCTTGTGAGCATACTTCTGGCGCGTTGCCTACCTTCCCCGTGACTGCGTCCACCTCTATTCTGTTTCCAATCGAATGCGAAGAAAAAAAACATTTGTCTCTTCAAAATCATGCGATGTGTTATCCGTTGTTAAAACTTGATGACTGCCGGATGTGCTGCTTGTTGGTCGCTGAACACAAACCTGTTTGAATGTAATTTGAAGATGTTGTGCTTGACATCCTGTCAAAATGATATGCGCAGGATGACATAGAAGAAAGTGCAGTAGAGTTCATTCCTGGTCTCGGATACGAAAGTGTGGATTTGAATGCCACACTCGTTCTTACGGGCATGCGGATGGCTGAAGACGGTCCGCTAAAACTTTCGCGCCACACCCTCAGCAACTGGTCTCTAACCACATTTTCCAGCTTAATGGAGGTAAGAAAACTGTACTTTCCATGTGGTATCCTTTCAAACATCCAAATGGTCACATACTCAAGTGAAAACATATCAGTCGAATGCTTTGGAAACCAAATGCGGATGAAGTTCTTTCCCAATTCTCATTCCCAGTCTTGCGAATTATCCAACACGTTTTTGATGATATCGCAATGAATCGTTTACAGAAACTGAAATATGTCTTGGCGTGGCTCCGGGGCTGCAGACCTACATAGGAGGCATGCGCAAGTGCTTGGTGCAGATAAATGACGGCGGAAGAATGGCTATCAGTGCTGCTTTGAAGCTGCAGGTGAATTGCAAGAGGCCATGAAGTATCATTCTTATCTCTGTATACCAGTGCAACCTGCAGGAGATGCATTTGCTGCAAAACAGGAGCACAAGCACAACTTTTCGACACCAAGTTGTTGTACATCCAAAATCCGGTTGAATTGATCCATCTTGATCTTGATAAAGAAAGACAATGATAGTAATGTGTGAAGATATCAGCTCAATCTGGCGTCAATGAGGTGGTCAGGCACACAATGGGACATTGCTCATCAACACAAGCTTGCTACAGCGGCAAATGAAAGGAGGTTGTTTACATCGGTCGGTTCATTCTCTCTATCATTGCTGCAGGGGCTTCTTAATGAGGTTACCGCATTGGGGACATGTGTGGCAGCCTGGCAGCCCCGTCTCCTAATGAGGCAACTGGATGCTCCCCACCCACCGCCTATAGGAAGTATGCATATGCTGGTAGGTCTTCTTACACATCAGCATTTCCAGACCCCACACTCTTAATCAATCAAGGACTTCAATCCACATTTCTCACTTCTGGAAGCACATCGCTGATTTGCTTGTCGACAGGCAGCCCTACTTCATGCATGACACAAAAGGCAAGTCAAGGCGTTGAAGAGGGTTTTCGTTTTTAAGTGCAACACCCTCCCACATTCCAGTCCTGAACCAAAAGCTGGGTTGGTGACGAGGGGAGAAAATTCGCTGCAAAAGTCCTGGTGCTGGGGTTTGATTCCGGCCATCAAAAACTGCAGAAAGCAGGGGTTGGGGACGAGGGGAAAAAATTAAGCGTCAGTTCTGCACGGGACGGAGCTTGTGAATAAAAACTCTTGAAGTGAAGTTTGCACGAGCTCCGCTTCAAGAGTTTTTATTCACCCATTTCATTAGAGCGCCAATTCAAACTTATTAGGGGGCTTCCAATGCACCATTTCACATTTCTTGGTACTGGGAGTGGCAGGTGTACGTCTTCGCTTTGTAGAGGCCTGCAAATGGGTGTGACTGGTGAAAATGGCAGTCTTTGTGGGGGGTGGTGGTGGTGCATACGCCTCATGGACTCCCCAATATGTCATAAAATGACCCATTGCAGACATCAAAGATACTTTGCAAGAGTGCAATGGGTGTCTGCTTTAAGCTGTGCAATCTGCTCTAATTTTTTACCTGCAGCCTTCATTATTTGTTCTACTAGGAGATTGTTTTAACCTCACCCTCTCCAGCAGCCACGGGAGCCTGTCTGCATGGCTCAGATTCTCCCTTCTGTCCGAATTACCCCTTGCTCCTCGGATCCTAAACGGGCCAAAAACGTCTTCTGCATGCCCACGTGATGCGTGTGCCCAAGGACTCTTTCATGAAAAAGAGTTTTGGACCCTGCAGGCTGGACTGCAGCTGAGTGGTGACCAAAAACGGGAGCTTCAAATGAAGCACAGCCACTATCTGTTCAGCGACAGCGTCCCATCCTCCCCCTGCTTCAAGGTATCCTCCCTGCCTTCCTCGCCCCACCTATTCAATCTATTGTAGGAATTTTGTATCTTCCAATACCAGTTTTTCCTGTGAATGCGTCAATGTTGATCAAACTTTACAGGAACTAGTCAAAAATCTAATTCAGTTGAGAACGGTCATCTAGTCAAAAGCGTTCTGCCTGCATTGAATGATCAGCTGATCGCGAGCCATGAGTTCAAATTTCGACATGCTAGGCCTTCTTAAAGTAATTGCATGAAATACCATTCGACCGGGTGTGACAAGCATATGCCGCGTGCCTTACAAAGACCGCACTGGACGCGCCCAAATCAAGCCCAGCCTGCTCACCAGTGTCGCGGGCCTCATTATAGTGTCATCAACTACACTGCAAACTGTTCAAACACGTGCATAACGTTTTGGCTACAGCTCCCAGATCTCCTGACAAGCATCACAGGCTCATGTGCTTATACCCAAAAGGGTTTGAAACCAATGGGACGAAAAGGCAGGCAAGCAAGCAAGCAAGCAAGCAAGCAAGCAAGCAAGCAAGCAAGCAAGCAAGCAAGCAAGCAAGCAAGCAAGCAAGCAAGCAAGCAAGCAAGCAAGCAAGCAAAGTTGCAATGGCAGGCTTGAGGCAGTGTTGCTAAGATTGATCCTTGTCCTGGGCACAGGAGGGCAACCAGACCTCCAGCACACTATTGGCTGCAGCAACAGGATCCCCGAAAGTCCGCAGTATCTACCACCAAACCCGCTGCGTTTGCCAATTCACCAACTACTGCCTCCAGCAGGTGAGACCAGGACAGTTGCAGTTGTCAAGGGTCCAACAGGTTACCTCTGGGTATGGAACAATATGCAGTGGCTGCCCAGGACTAGGACTACCATCAAGTTGACATGCTTCAACATCATCACCTCTACCTCCTCCTCCTCCTCCTCCTCCGCCTCCTCCTCCTCCTCCTCCTCCTCCTCCTCCTCGTCTTCCTCCACCTCCTCCTCCACCTCCTCCCCTTCCACCTCCTCCTCCTCCTCCTCCTCCTGTTTGACGTGAGCTGACATCTTCTGCTTAATCCTTTTTGACATGCTTTGCCGAGGACAGGGCATACAGTGACATGCAGAGGGCAAGATAGAAGTTTCTGATTTCCACTGGATTCAGTCGTTCTGTGGTTCCTATGCCTGTCCAAGACTCAAAAAGAGAAAAGTCCGTTTTGGTTTTTCGTTTCGTGTTCCCTTCCGCATGTCGTGTGCAGCTAAAAGCTGTGAAGCTGGAATCCGAGGCTCAGGACCCTGTTTGCACCCGTACAGACGCACCCAGAAAACTTGAGCCCATGGGTCGTATGTGGTCTACTCTACCCCATCCCCACCCGTACATATGCACACAGAAGTAAGGACGAGAGTAGGAGAAGCATTGGGGCATTGAAACAAGGGGTGAATTGGACAACACTCGCTGTTTGTGGTGGGAAAGAGGGATGGCCGATGCGATTTTGCATCTGATTGGGCGTAGGCGCCCCCGGGGGTGTGGGGAATAGGAGAGGGGATCCAACAGACCCAGCAAGCTAGGAAGTGGCATACTGGAGTTTCTCTTACCTGGCAGAGGCAGAAAATACAAAGCCAAACTGCGGTGTCGTATCAAAGCTGAGTTGGATATGCGGTGTCTGATCCAGATCCTATCCTTGGAGCAAGCTGCCTTGACCTTCATCACCTCCTTTCCAAATTATCCAGACCTCCTTACACTTGTGGACGAGATTGCGGATGAGGAGACACGTCAGCGGAGGGTCGCACCGTCACCTGCGCAGCTGCGCCACAAAAGGTCGGTCTCAGTGGGCTCCAGGCCGTCCCAGAGATTCGAACCCGGGTATTTCAGCGCGGTGTCCCCTATGACGCCGCCTCTCCATCCGCACGGCATCGCAGAGAAGTCCCCGCTCAACAGTGAAGACGGGTTTAAATTCTTCTCCCCGGTCTTTGCCATCGCCGCCAGGAGGGGACTGTCCCCATACACGCCGCAAGAGGGCCCTCCACGGTTGCGGCACCCCTCCTGTGAGCGGCCCAAGACGGCAGGGAGGAACTCCGTGGGGCGGTCCCCCGCCAGGGACAGTCCCGCCAGTGCCACGGACCCCGGCCGTCAGCCTCACGCATCCGTGGCCAGCCATGATGCTTCTCCGAGTCCGGATCAATCCCCTTCTCTGCCGACAATGATTGGAAGCGACCTAGAAAGGACGCCTTCTTCACATCTCCGCTGTCGTACACGGAGGAGGAGTGCGGAGTACGCCGTCGCTGCGCATTCCCAGTGCCCGGGGTCCGCCCCAGGGGCGCGCGGCCTCCAGGGCCCACCACTGGATCCACGCCGCAAGGTGGGGACGTTCGAGAGGGTGACCCGATACCCGACGCCGGAGGCGGTGTCGCCGTTTGCTTGGAGGGCTGGGGCCTCCAGGTACCTGCCAGTCCCCCGGAGATCCGGACCCCAAGGGCCCCAACCTGCACCCATCGACCGAGCGGCAGGCACGACCCGGCATCTGGCGCACCTTCCCGCGACATCCCCCCGTAAGGCGGGCCTGGCGGCCCCTGAGGAAGTGCCGCTGCAGGGCAGCGGAGTTGGCAGGGCGCCCGCAGGGGAGCGGGTCCCCAGGGACATGGCACCCGAGGAAGCCCCGTGCGGGGATCACTCGGACGTTGGGGTTCCTCCGCTTAATCACCCACTTCCCGGCCGGGTGTCCCTTGCCCGGGACGTGGCAGCAGCGCAAGGGCAGGCAGCTATCAGGCGCCTGCGTGGGAGCCCCGTCAGCCCCGCACAGGGGCCCGCATCCCCGCTCGGAGGCCCCACGCAGAACCCCCAGCCAGCGGAGACCGCCGGCCGCCCCTCGCACCCGCGGGGAATGGAGACAGCGGGTCCCCCAGCCCGACTGCCCAACTCCGGCCTCTGGCCTTGGGGCGTGCAACCAGCGGAGACTCAATTTCTGTGCGGTACGCTGAGCGGACAGCTGCCAGAAGCCTTGCACCAGTACAGCAGCAGAGGCCCCCACATGGTGCACGTGGCCCCACCTCGCATGATGTTGAGCCCCCAGGCACTCCCAGGGACTCCCCCGGGGGAGGACCGCGGGATGCAACCGGTGTCGCCCCCGCAGGACCTGCGGACACCCGACCAGCGCACCCCGCCCTCGTTCTTTGCGTTCGGCGCGCAGCTGTTGGACACGCGGAGCCTGTCTCAGAGCACACAAGCGCAGACGCCCTCAAGCAGCGGGTCCGATCCCGCAGACGCGCTGCCCGGCACCCGCTGCGGCTCCTTCCCCTCACTGGCCCAGCCCTCAGCGGCAGTCCCCGCTGCGGGACCCGCCCGGCCCTCTTCGTCTTCCTCAGCCAGAAACACCGCGCTGCAACTTCCTCGCATCTCCGGCTTCGACACTATGCCTGAGCAGCTCGAGAGTCTCAGTCACTGTTTGGCATCCTCCTTGCCAGCAGGGTGCCAATTGGTGCCCCATCCCCGCAGCTTCTTTGGTGCTCCCGACCAACCGGAACAGGAGCGCCATGGGACGCGCGCACTCGTCGAATGCAGGGACTCCAACGGAAGCTTCACGCACGCTGGCGATGCGCGCCGGCTCCAGGCAGGGTACAAGTCGACCTCTGCAAAACACTTTGAGCCCCGTTTTGTGAACCAGCGCAGAGGGGAGGACGCCCCTGAAAAGGAAGAAGATGAAGGCGGCCCGTGGCAACTGCGCCAGGGACAGCCGCGCCCAATCATCGGCTACAGGCAGAGCCTCGCGGATAACAGCACAGCTTTTGCATCATGGCCCGGTGCGATGAGCGTCAGGAATGTTGATTGTGTGAATCACGGGCCTGGCATGGGGACTTACTGCCCCGCTGCTCCCTATGCAGAAGCGCAAGAGGCCTATGCACGCCACTGAGGCATGCGAAGCGGGCTAGACGTCCAAAAGTATGACAGCACACTGACTCTTGACGTTGGTTTCTGCATTCCCTCAGCCGGGGTGCAACACTGGAGGTTTCAAGCGTTAAAGTCATCTCGTGAAACTTGGGACTGCACACCTTTAGGCTGCCCTCGGGGAAGGCTCTAATGAGGGCCCTGCGCAGATTGTGTTATCTGGTGTATCTCTCCAGCGCATTGCTCATCGACAGGTTGGTTCGCGTGCGTGCGTGCGTGCGTGCGTGTGTGTGTGTGTGTGTGTGTGTGTGTGTGTGTGTGTGTGTGTGTGTGTGTGTGTGTGTGTGTGTGTGTGTGTGTGTGTGTGTGTGTGTGTGTGTGTGTGTGTGTGGCAGAGAAATTTTGCCTGCCTGTGCAGAGCTGTGCATGTTCGTATAGGACGTGTGGTGCATACTTGTAAAGGGCCTGCTGGAGCCTGAGCTTGAAGTGAACTGGAGCAGGACTAGTGATGGTGCGTTACGGAGTTTTCAATAAAGCCCGGCAGCCTGTTATCCTTGTGGCCTGCTTCCCAATGGCGGACCGACTGGCCTCTGAGCCGTTCCCAAGTTGATGTGGGAACTTGTGTGTGCTTCTACTATATAGACTAATGAGCAAATGTGCATGTAGACACTTAGCTGCCAAAGTTAGTTTATGGGCATAGCTCCCATATTTGCCAATGAGCCAAGATTGTGCTTTAAGGATTGTCCTGCAAATTTGACAGGAACCCCACACAGTGTCATGAGGAGAGTTGTTGATGGCCTTGTTTCGTTTGGCCCTACGTAGGTATACCGAAGCAGTGATAACAATATCGATGATAACATTGATAAATGCTTCATCCCCTGGCGGTTGAGCACGTTTTCAGCAGGGCTGTATTTGCGTCTGGTCTTGCTATTGTAGGATTCGGCACAGATCTGCTTTAGGATCTAAAAAGAGATTCAAATTTTGGGTTGTGCGAAGCCCCATTTCAAGCTGAGGCATTTTGGGGCCACTTTGCTGAGAGCATCTTGAAAGCAAAGCCAGAGGTTTTGCAAAGATCAATTTTGTGTGTAGGTTAAAGCTATGCCAAGTTCAATTGTATAAAGGAGGTCTTTCTGAAAAAGCGCACCGGGATAAAATGTAGAGATCAAGGGCAGTAGCTGGTGCTGTTTGAAATCCATAGTAGTTTAGACATTTTCGCATAATTCCTCGTACCTTACCAGTTGATTAACTGCTAAGAGAACCACTCCTTTCCAATTGGTAGTCAGTTCTCTCAGGACGCTTGCTGCGCATATTGCATGGGGTTTCATGAGGACATTCCCAGGAATCTGTCATTCTCCAACACTGTAAGCGTGCAATAATCAGGACGCATTGGGTTCATGCAAATTTAGTGGTTCAGTATGCCTTAAGATTACGATTGAGATCCATGCCTTCTAGGAGCTTGTTTTGTATAGATGCGTTGGAAAGGACATCCCTCTCAAAGTCTGTATTGCACAGCCTAGGGCACACATATAAATTGGCCAAGGTGGCCATATACGTACACATTGATGTATACATCTATTCAGATATCTACATCGAATCGGATTTGCACAGTTTGCTTTGAAGACCCGAAGAGTTCGACTGCGAACGAGGTCTGTATTGCACAGCCTGGGGCACATATAGAATTTGGCCAAGGGTGGCCATGTACGTACACATCGATGTACACATCACTTCAGATATCTGCACAGTTTGCTTTGAAGCCCCGAAGAGTTCGACTTTGATTGAGTTGAATTAGTGCTATAGTGCTTGTGTTTAGATCTAGTTCAAATCCGCAGTTGCGGTAGATTTGATTCGTTTTACAAGTATAAACTAAATCGGGAGCAGGACCTAGTAATTTGTGAACCTTTGGTACAATGAACTCCATAACTATTGATCTAAGGACAACGTCATGCCCACATATGTGTGGGATATATAGAACATGCTCAGGAACTCAACACTTTCAAGGAGGGTAAATCTGCCTTCCTCATTAGGATGTTCTAAATTGCTGTCCGCACGGGATGATGCGCATAATAGTAACTTTATTGTCACGGTACCGTAGGGACTCCCCGTTGGGGCTTGCATGATACGCATGCTATTTGAATGTGGGTGTGCACGCAGATTGCTAAAATAAATCAGCATAGACGAGTTTGTGGAGGACGTATGCTCAGAGACAGCCGATTATGTGTAGAGGTACTATTAACTTACTATCAATAAGGTTTTCATCTGTTGGAAGTAAGTTGCCACCCCACAATTGAACGCGTGTAGAGCACCCGTTCACTGCTGCTGGATTTTGTTAGGTTTTGACTTTACTGTGATCGTGCCTTGGGCTTTAGGTGATCTTCTCGAGACATGCTCAGGACGCGAAGTGACGCGGGAGATCTCCAGAAAAAGGACCGTTTCTTGATATAAGGTACAAGATGATCTAGTTTACACGGTTTTGATCGAACTCTTAAGATCGCACTCATCGCAGAGTGGAGCAACGTTGCGAGTTGACTGGATTATATGGCCATGCTAATTAGGGTCATGGCCACATGCGCGATGATGAGACGCATAGTACAGGTGCAATGATGAGACGCATAGTACATGTGCGATGATGAGGCATATAGTGCATGGTTGGCAGCTGTAGCATGTACATTATGCACATACAGCATGCACATGTGTAAACAATCGTACTGCACACTAGAGGCTTCCAAACAGTTAGGGCCGGAGCCGCTAGTGAGTATAGGACTGTACTCGTGCTAAGCCGTATTAATTCTATCTAGTGGTAGCTCGCTTGATACCTAATGCAAGACAAATCTGTAAGTAAACTGGATTGAAGATGAATGGGACGTGTAAGATTTTGGTTAATAGTTCAAGAACTGCTGGGTCAATGTTAGCAGACAGTCATCATAATCACGGATGTATAGCATACTCATACTATTGATCATGATGTCATAACAACGAGCTTAAGACCAATACATGGAGCGCATATATGCGCTCCATGTATATACTTATGCCACTATCAAATAAGACAGAGTCTGTAGCTTGTCCCAGTGATATTTGTGGGCCAACAAACATGTGTAGAATACTGAGCATGTATGAATATTGATTTTGCTGCAATACTGATTACATACAGCTGTAGCATAAACATCGAAGTTAACGTTTTGTTCCCCATGATCTTCTGGAGATACATAACGCTATTATAATGTACGGTAATTACCGTCCATCCAAACACTAAAAAGGTCGGCAAAGTTTGAAGTTAATCAAAGGTTCCCGAAAAAAGATAAATAATACCGAGAGGAACGCCTCTAGAGTACACAAAGTGGTCAGATAGGAAACCTGCAAGTTTCCTTTGTCGCCACTGCAGGGTGATTATTTAAAGCAGTGTTTACCATCGCGAGCAATCAAGGTCTCTGTCGATGATATTCGTAAACATCATGTTCGGCGAGGTCCACCTGTCAGGACGGGACGTGGCCTTCCCAGGTTGACAGGCCTGCACCGGCCTTATAGGAAACCCGAGTCCAGGCCTAGGCCCTGTCGAGTCATGAGTCAGGAATTTTGCCTTTGGCATCATTGAAAGTCATGGCACACGAGGGTAATTGGGGCCCCGGGTTGATTAAGTCGACTACATGGATCGACAAGGGGGGACGTCATAGCACCACATGGGTTGGTCTGGGTGAAACCATTGCAACGGACATGTTGCAATTGCTCAATTGCTGACTCATAGGACCTATAGCACTAGTAGCTAGCGGAGTCAGTGTCTAACAACTACGTGAACCATGCGTAGCCTATAACCAGGTAGAGACGAAGCATGGAACAAACTTTGCATGGCAAGGCACTCTACACTTGGAAGGACTGCTCGCCACTTACAAGTGGTGCGTGAACATGTTCCAACTAATCTTGGGAAGCGCAGTATTGAGCAGAACCTTGTGATGTTTAAATTTACGTAGATATACCTTACGGAAGGTAGACGGTTCATTTATTTATGAACCCAATCCCAAAACTGCCTCAGT
>KV908799.1:27666-30166 GCA_002005505.1 Botryococcus braunii
GACCAGAGGATTTGCACGAGGTGCTCCTTAGAGCTCGTTGGTGATGAACATCATCTGTTGTTCACTTGTCCGGCTGTACAACATGTACGGCAACAATTTATGCATCTTTTTCAACAAAGGAGTCGATCTGTACAGACGTTTATGTGGCAAGAAGACCTTGAAGGGGTTGCCAAATTTGTGACTAGAGCACTGGAGAGCTACCTCACTCTCCCAGGTGCTGTGCGACCTTAGTTGGCTAGATATGGGTAATTCATTGTACTGCCGTCCTCTTCAGCCCTAGTGGCTGGTCTTTGGATGTAATCTTCCTTCCTTCCTTCCCAGGGTTGCCGCTTTTATTATTGAAGTCCGATTGCTAATTCCAAATGTGCCAAATATTTGGCACAAGTTGTTTTTCACCTGGCTTTATTCGACATTGTTGGCAAAAATTCATTTGAAGGCACCAGTCGACTCCTTTTTCAAAGCTCTATCGGCCTGTTCCATTATCTGCCAACAAAAAACTGAACAGGACCATGATACATTGCAAAAACTACATGTGCCAAATCTGCCTTGCAATGCAAAATGTTTTACAAGGATGACCAGTGCACGCAAAAATCACAAGAGCTCACAATTGTTACATATATGCTTTTCTCTGCAATCTGGGCACAACTTGGAAAGGTTTAAGACAATCCTACTCTCCCCTCCGGAGAGTAGGATCTTAAGCCAATCCCACTCCCCCCCCCCCCCTGGACATTTCATCTACAGAATCAGAAAATGCTTGACGCCATGCCAATCTAGTTCGATATTAACATAAATGTGCCAACTTGATGTGTTTGCTGTGGATTGTTTCAAACTTATATGCGCGGGAGGGAGCAAAACGGCTGTCATGGATGGCTCCGGTATGGCAGCACGTTCAGTACATCACTAATGCTTTTGTACTGCTTTGTACTGCAGTGGAATTTGGCCGGCCTTTGCCAAATTAGATGTGGTGGCTAAATGCGCTAAATTAATTAATTTGGCAAAGGCGCGCCAAATAATTTGGTTTTAGCGGCAACCCTGATTCTACCAGCCTCCGGAATCCGGAGTCCGGATGCGGAAGAAAGAAGGAAAGAAGCTCGAAGACGTATTTTCGTGACCGTACTCGGGGATCCCAGAGTAGTGTATGAAGGTGCAGAGCGGTACAGCTCTGGAATAGAAGACGTGTAACTCTTTGTTATACATCTGCCAGAGCAGCGCCAGAACTGCAGGGTACCCCCTACGTCGTCTGGGGTACCGGGCGGTACGCGAGTGTCAATGTCGCCGATCGGGCTCCGGACTTAGCAATTTTTTTTCAAAGGGTACCAGCTGTCGGGGAGGGGGCAACCGCCCCTGTCGGGCAAGGCGTTGGCAACCACGCTCTGTCTCTCTTGTGTGCATTCTTTTTCATGAGTATTTGGGGTTTGATGCAGGCAATCTCCTGAACTTGTACTCATGTCGACGCCCATTGACCCGGATCCGGGGCCGTCGGCTTGCAACCTTCAGGAGTTTGTCTCCGCCATTCCAGGCCTCGCTTTGGACGAGGCAACCAAAATGTGGATAAAGAAATGGGGCGCATCAATCCCAGTCCCTCAAAGCCTCTGCGGCACTCTTGGGCAGGGGGACCTAGAGTCGGTTTCCCAGTATGCCACTGCGCTATTTCCCAGCGTCTCCAATAACCTTGTTGTGCGTGAAGGACTGACAGGATTCAGTTCATTGCAGGAATATCTCGTGCATGACAGACCTATATCTGGCGCGAGCTTCATCGACGCATAAGAGTTACACCACGTATATCAAGCGCTTCACGGTGCGCACCGCTGTCCCATCATAAGAAGGTCGTAGAAAGTGAGTTTCGCGAGTCAAAGCCGTTGAGCTCTGTGTTGGGCCGCAGGCATATCACCGCAGACAGGAGAAATCATACCTGGTCACGGTGTCGTCCGTATACGACTTTCTTACTAGCCCTGCTTACAACGACCCAAACAACACAATGCTGAGCTCTGCCCTTTCGGCACTTCAAATTCTGCGGGAACTCCAACAAGTGCTGTTGTCATTGCCGGCATTGGATCTGCGGCAGACCGCTCGAATCCAAGGCTTCATTAAGCGCAGAGCAAGGGAACATGGGGCTAAGCGCAAAAGGTGATACCTATCAAAATTTGATTGTGTTGGGATGATGCACACAGTCAACGAGTTACTGGGACTAACGAGTCATGTGTTACCGTTGTGTAGAGAGGAAGTGGACATCGGACAGGAGGTACTCGGAGACACATTCACCGAAAAGGAGTATCCGCATATAATGCAAGGATACTTTGGAATTGAACGGGCCCAGATGTCATTAGGAGAACAACTGAAACACAGGTACTCCCCCCCCCTTCCTCCTTCTCTCCAGTTGAAGTTGAGGAAGGGCTCATTTTGCTAAGCATGCATTCCTCACAAGTGAAGGGACAAACACACACACACACACACACACACACACACACACACACACACACACACACACACACACACACAC
>MVGU01001811.1:0-20000 GCA_002005505.1 Botryococcus braunii
CTGCCATTTCAGTTTCAAATGCGTCTTCCTCACAGAAATGCACATGTGCTTTTTGCAGCACAAAACAAAGACTTCTGAATCACACACAAGTCTCTCAAACAGCTGTGGTAGCTGTATCATCAACTTCACTCAATATGGCTGCTTCAGGCTCCTAGACAACATCTTCCATGGCATCTGCCGCTTTTCTGGCCTTGGCTGCCCTGCGAGCTGTACGAGTTCTTCCTCTGTTCTTCCTTTTCTTCTTTTTGGTGGTAGCATCTTCCATCTGCTCTTCTCCTTCACTATCTATTTGTGCGTCAAGCAGATCTTGCCCCTGGACCATCCCCTTTTCTTCACAAGTGGTTCTTCTCACAGCAGTATTCTCACAACACTCAGCTCTTGCTGCCGTTCCCGTAAATCCATAATTATAAGTGTTAGATCCCAGTATTATCAACATGAGGGATTCACACTGCGGGCAGGCGAGCTTATCTGTGTCCGTGAAAATGCTGCTCACGTGATCGCCGTACTAAGCAGTCACGTGAATTACCAATACATTATATGTCATAACTAAGGCTATGACATATATGTCATGAACTAAAGGGTGGCCCACCTCCAGGTCACCTATGCCAGATGTCTCAAGTGAGACATTGACATTCTGATAAATGTGATCAAATGTCTTCATGAGTATTCTCATATGCTTTTGAACATCCTTCACATGCGTCCTCGCCGTTTGGTAGCGGCCTGGCTGTTGCAGGAAATCTTGCACAATCACCCTATTGCTGTGGCCATTTAACTGGGCCAACAAAGTAGCAACATACTGTGCTTTCTCAGCTATCTGACACTGCCTCAAGGTGCTGTCAAGAGTCCTCTTTTCCTCTGGAACCACTAACGGCGGTGTTTCTACCGCAGCCGCGACGACTTCGGACGGCAGATCCGTCGTCGGTTCGGTTACATCCATACGTAACCGATGCAGCTAACCACAACGATAAAACAAACAAAGCAAATGTATGACCAGTCTCTCACTCTCTCTACCCCAGCCCTCATCCCAGATCACGACCCAGATCTTGTCGAATCTTCTGGAATATTGGCGCAAAAGCCAATAGGACGAAAGATGAAAGATTGGCGCAAGTGCCAAAAATATATTTAAAATAGAGACTTGGCGAAAGTGCCAATAATTATCTCAAATAAATCTGTGGCGCAAATGCCAAATGAATGACAAAAAGCCAAGGGGAAGCCCCTTAAAGGAAAATAAGGTACAAATAAGGTACAAGTCTGTCTGGAAGCCAAGGGGGAAGCCCCAAAGTGCTGCAGCAACCTGAAACGCATGGGGGAAGCCCCAAAAACATGACCTGTGGGTATTGCAAACCTGTAGCTGTCTGCCATCCCAAGATCCAGCTGCATAAAACAAAATTGGAGTCCAGGTACCTGCACGGAGAGAGTACTACTACTGCCCCCACATGTCAGTGTTCCAGCTCCACCAAATGTCCCAACTCCACCTGGTCAAATATTTCGTATTGCATGATGGCTGCTTGGTGATTCTTTTCTGGGAAATACTCAGGGGCAAAATGAAATTTGTAATCCCTGGAAGTATGCACTCTCCCCCGACCCCCCATCACGAAGCGGTTCATGGTATTTGACGAGGTGTGAGGTATTTCGTTTGAAATACTTCCTTTCCTTGAAACGTGTGTGGCCAGTTTCAAGGACTGCTATGGTTTTTGTGTCATTCAAGCTAACAATTTTAAAAGGACCCTTGAGTCCGGTTTGCAGTGGACCAGCAATGTTTGTACTTCCATGACCAAGTCCCCAACCTCCAAATCAGTGCACTTTGTTTTTCTACGCAGCTTGTGAGCGTGCCACACGCAATGTTTTTGTGCATTGCGTTGTCCAGAGCACATGCCACTAGGTCATATTGCTCTCTGAGTTTGACTTGCAACTTGCACACGTGATGTTCAGGAGAGAGGGCCTCTGCAACATTTACAAGCACATCTCTCACAGCCAAAGGCAATTTAGGAATATACCCATACAACATTTCAGCTGGAGAGAGATTACATATCGACGTGTGTTTGCGTGACATGTATGCATGATGCACAGTGGGCAAAGACGAAGTCCAGTTAGTGGGGAAGTCATTATAATGCTTGGTCAACATTCCCTTCAAAGTTTTAACTAAGCGTTCAACCACACCGTTGGCAGATGGGTGGTTGGGCGAGATCTGAATGTGATAATTTCCAAGTCTCGACAGCATGTGAACAAAATCAGCTGAAAACTCGTTACCATTGTCAGATGTAACAACAGCAGGTACACCAAATCTACAAATCCATGCATTGTAAAAGGACTTAGACACTGACAAGGGAGTTTTATCTTCGACAGTAACAAACTCCGCAACTTTGGTAAAGTAATCAATCATGAGCACAACCCAAAGCTTTTGCTTGTCGTGTCTGCCATTTTTATCCTTCGCGAGCATGCGAGGAATAGGACCAAATAAATCAATGTGAACATGATCCATTGGTCCAAACAGGGCAGGTTTTTGTAGCCGTGGTGGCTCAGGCATTGAAGCTCTAAGCTTCTGACATGGTTCACAAGTACGGACAAACAACTCAACATCAGCCTTTATGCCAGGCCAATGGAAATGCATGTGCAAAACAACAAGAGTTTGTGAGACACCTGGATGAGCATGGACATCATGAATCATGGCAATAATGTCCCATCTGTACATAACAGGAGGGCAGACCAGCCAACGTGAGGGCTTACCGCAAATGTTCTTGTATACCATAAGCCACTCACTGATGGACGGGTGCTGCGCAAAGAAGGACCCTCTCCTTCTGTATTCTGCTGCAAGTTGGGGAGGAAGACTGACCAAAAGGTCTAAGTTATGCTCACTTCGAATATAATCCAAAAATCCCTGGTCTCTGTAAGGATGAAATCTGTGCCATACTAAAGGTGTCTCTGCATTTTTGAGCTCGGCAATCTTCAGTTCACCCCCCTCGCCTAAGTACGGGTCACAGGCTGAACAAAACCAGCAGCCTCCTGGAACTACAGATCGAGGCGGAAACAAGCATCTCAAGTGAAAGCAACGATTACAGCCATCGCACAGGACAATGTTGTCGTCCCCCTGTGGGAACCCGCAAATAACACAAGGCACGGAATCCAAATCCTTTTGCTTGGCAGGATTGGTTTCCCACACAGGTGCAGTTGCATAAACGTGAACAGCTTCAGAATGAACACAACGAGACAAACAATCAGCAACAAGATTCTCCTCCCCCTTCTTTATTTAATTTCAATGTCGAAGTTTTGCAGGCGTAACGCCCACCGCTCCAACTTAGAGTTTGTGTGTCTTTTGGAATTCAAATACACAAGGGGTGAGTGATCAGTGTATGCAATGAACCGTCTGCCATGCAGAAAAGGACGAAACTTCTCACAAGCCCATCCTAAGGCAAGACATTCACCTTCAGTGGGGGAGTAATTCCGCTCTGCATCCTTTAACAACTTAGAAGCAAAAGCGACAGGATGATGAAAGTGCGTGTCAGGATCAGGTTGACTTAACACAGCACCAATGGCAGTTTTAGACCAATCCGTCGTTAAAACAAAAGGAAGCTTGAAATTAGGAGCACGTAGTACAGGTTCAGAAGCAAGGCGATGTTGACCATATCGAAAGCAAGTTGGCACTCAGGGCTCCAGGCAAAGAAAGATGTCTTTTTCAGCAAGCGGGACAAGGGTTCAGTGATTCTGGCAAAGTTTTCAACATATGTACGATAATAACCGGCAGCTCCTAGTACTGACCTAGTGCCGGATACGTCTCTCGGCTCTGGCAGATTTAGGATAGCTGCAACATTGTCAGGATCTGGACGTAAGCAACCATCCCCAACCACGTGTCCCAATGCCTTCAGATACTTAGCACCAAAAATGCACTTGGGCCTCTTGAGTTTGATTTTGTGTAGTGCAAGCTTCTCAAACGTGTCTCTAATATGGTTTACGTGCTGTTCCCAAGTCTCGGAAAAGACATGTACATCATCTAAATAAGCATGGGAGAACAAGGAGGAGCCTAACACATTATCCATCAGCCTTTGGAATTTACTGGATGCATTTTTAAGTCCAAATGGCATTCTCAACCACTCAAACTTGCCTTCATGGGTCATAAATGCAGTGTACTTAGAATGTTCAGGGTGCATAGACACTTGCCAAAAAGCAGATGCGATATCCATGGCAGAAAAGTATTTAGCAGGGGCCATTTTACGCAACATAGCTTCAATAAGAGGCAAAGGATAAGGGTCAGACACAGTACATGGATTCAAGGGCCTGAAGTCAATACAAAGTCTGAGCGTGCCATCTTGTTTCTTCACAATAACAGGCGCGGACACCCAAGGCGACATCGAAGGACGAATAATGCCTAACTCCAACAACATCTTCACTTCACCAGACAGGAACTCCTTTTCCTTCTGAGTAAGTGGATATTGCGAAATTTAGAAGGTGGATATGATTCAGGTCTAAGGTTGATTTGATGGCAGATGTTGGGGTCAGAGATGCATCCCAAATCATCCTTGCCGGAACTAAACAAGTCAGAAAACTCTTCTGACAACAATTCAATATCCCTCCTCTTGCTGTCATCAAGCTCAGACAGCTGAGGCATAACTTTCACTTCACAGAGGAGGGGACAAGAATCAATCAAAGTGTCATCCGGCTCAATCTCATGCATGGCTGCAGGCGTGGAGGAAAGAGGGGCTTCAACGGGATCACCCTCAAAGACGGTTGAACTTCTCAGCTGTAGGGAGAACGGCAGAATGGCACTATCTACCTTGCAAGATCTCATCAAATCAGAAATTTCATCAAAGTCAATGAGCCCGTCCGGGACGCGGTGCTCATATGTACGGTCGCTGAAAATGCACTCAAAGAACATATCCATGGTTAAAACAAAAAGACGTAAAACGTAGAAAAAGTCCTGCGGAGTCCCAGCACACTACGGGGCGACTACCAATGTCATCTTCTTAGTCTTGAACGACAGGTCAAGCAATTGGTAAGTCATATTTGGGTCGTGTGTGTCAGGCCGCATGAGTTGGTTGCTTGGAAGGCCTATATCATATTTAGAACGCATGGGTTTCAGTTGAACATCGTATTGCAACATAAAGGCCCATCCTATCAGGTAATCAATGGCTAAGTTGTCAATCACAAGAAACGTAGCAACATAGTAGGCTTTATCCATGCAAAATATAACATTATCTAATGCACGGACAGTCATAGTGTGCGACCTTCCATCAGCCATGTTCACTCTGAACGGTTTAATTTTCTTAATGGTGTGAGTGAAGAACTGGTGATCCGATGCAAATGCTTTGGCACTCATAAGGTTTACATTACAACCGGTATCAAAGTGCCCCGTTCTAAGTGCCATAGGCGAGAAGTGGGAGGGCACCTTGGCACCATTTTCTGCAGGCTTAAGAAAAGCGAACTTGAATGCAGGCATACTTGCAGTTGGAATAAATATTGTGGGTACCTGTTTCATTGCTACCTGTGCAAAGTCTTCCTGCATCGGTTGCGGGACTGACTCTGCAATCTGCGTTGCTGGAGTCAGCAGTGAAATGATAGGTATTTCCTCAAAGTTAATGCTCCTGGATGGATTGTACAAAGAGGTTCTCTGTACAGTGGAGTCTCAAAAGTGGTGTGAGGAGTAGTCCCTGCATCCTGCATAAACATCTCCCCCCCTTGCAGGGCAAGCTCTCTGCCGTTGAGGGAACAACTAAAAGCAACTTGCTCCTGCTCAGCCATCTGGTTTAGTGCTACCACCATCTCAACTATTACTCTTTCAGCATCAACAGGGCTGGGCTGGAACAGGGCCTCACAAGCATCTGCAAACTGAGGATATGCAGGATTTTTGGTGATTCTGACTAAACCAGATAAGGTGGTTGTAATAACAGCCGAAGCAATGCGATTCTCTGGCTGATGGAAATATTGCGGCGGATGCTGCGCGGGGCGCGGTTCTGCGCGGTCCGCGGGCCTAAAGTTTTCCGCCCTATACGGCCTCCTACTATTTAAGGCAAAAACATTGGCAGGTGGATTTTCATGAGACGTTCCTGACATCGGACCTAGTCCCTGCATCATTCCGCACATTACATTGCGCAAATCATCAAAATCATGCACGACTGTACTTGGTTGCGAAACAAGTGGTTCTGCAGACATAGAGGAAGGGCCAGCATAGCTGTCTGGTCGAAACCCTGTAATCTCTCTTGCTTGCTGCAGCAAATCAGAAGCATGATTATGTCTGAGCGCAAGTGCTCGGAGTGCAATGTCTTTCTTGGTCTCTATTGGGGTCATCTGTGCCCCAACATGCTGTGCGGGTGGAGGATTGCTGGCCTTCTGCCGCAGCAGATCATTAATGTCCACTGACCAGTTCATAAACCGTGGGTTCAAGTCATGCGAGTCCTGTACAAGTGCTAAAATATCCAGGTGTTCATTAGTCAGCTGGATCTGCGGACTCACAGTAGTTATGACACTACGATTATGTTGTACTGTCCTCGTAGTAATCATCCTATGGGTAGGTAAAACACTCGCATCGACAGCAGTATACTCATCAGTGTTGGGAGTCCTCCGCCAGATGGGCTCCAAGGTATTCATGTATTCTGCATGAAAACGAGCCATATGTGTTTCGTTCAATGTGTTTGGAGGGTGTTGTAAGGCAGGCACAAAATCAATGAAGGGTTTGACCATCCCATTATCATAATACACTTGTGCTGGCTCTATGTTACTGCCACTAGGCCAACCTGTATGCTGGGCAGGCTTTGGCAAGTGAGCAGGCGAGTACGGCGGTTTTTCAAAACAGTGAAGTGTGGGGTCAAACAAAGCAGCCTTCATTGGCCAACATAAGTCTTTCTGCCTTTCAGCAACACGTGTAGAGTCAGGCAATGGCAGCTTCCAGCACTCATCAGTGTATAGCGGCACATTACGAAATGCAGTGGCATGGGGAGGAGGCTCAACTCTAGGAAGGAACGTAACTTCCTCCATCTCCTGAGGCACTGGCAACTGTGGCAATTGTGGCTTACCCGCATTCTTCTGACTGTTCTCAAAGGCTGCACGTTCTGCCGCAGTCATGGGGCGCTTACCCTTATCAACACTCTTGCTTGCTGCTGCCGTATCTGTAAAAGGTTATGGGCAGTGGCGTATCCTGTAAGCAAGCACACAGGTCGTAAGTTCGTGCCTCTCCAGCTACAGTCCTCGACGACTGTCTGCTCTTTAGACACATGCAACTGCATGAACAAGACTGGCATCCTTATGTGCCCAGTATCTTTCCAAACCAGTTCCGTTACACGTTGATCTGTCAATGAGCATCTACACACGGATAAGCTCCTGACGGCTGAAAGCAAGTACCTTCCTATACTCAATCAAGACTCCGTCCCTTAGCTGTTTGGGACACTTGATTGTACACTAAGATGGTTCACGTACAAACAAGCAATCAAACATGAACACATTACCAATACCCACCCTGCGTCACCGCACCTGTAAGCAAGCAGACAGGTCGTAAGTTCGTGCCTCTCCAGCTACAGTCCTCGACGACTGTCTGCTCTTTAGACACATGCAACTGCATGAACAAGACTGGCATCCTTATGTGCTCAGTATCTTTCCAAACCAGTTGCTCGACTATGCGGTGATCGCAGCTTTAATAGTCCTTTCACACTAACGCGTAATCTAGATCAGATTGTACCTTATGTTCGAAATCGACCACAACCTAACGTGTCTTACGGTACCTCATGTTCTCAATGGACCCATATCCTAATAGTGCACACCTGAAGATCACTTAAAGCACAAGGCATTCAATAATAATGTTCAGAACTCAACACTTCCCCTTGCCTGCATGGTTTATGTGTATCTTCTCAAACCTAGTGAATCACGATGACCAACTAACACGGGCTTAGCAAGTGGCTTGGTCATAATGTCAGCCACATTTCGAGCAAATTCTACATAGAGGATATCTACCTGCCCAAGTGCCATAGCTTCCCTAGCAAAGTGGAAGCCTACTGCAACATGCTTTGTGAATTTGGAATAAAGGGGGTTCCGTAAATTGGAAATGCATCCTTGGTTGTCACAGAAAATTTTGACCCTCCAAGGTGCAGCCCCGATCTCCTCCAAGAAGCCCCTAAGCCAGTTGGCTTCCTTCACAATATGGCCGACTGCCATAAACTCGGCTTGCACAGTTGAGGTAGCAACTGAGCTCTGCTTCTTGCTTCCCCAAACCACGGCACTACCATAGACTGATAGAACATAGCCTGTGGTGGAATACCTGTGGTCCAGGTCCCCAGCATAGTCGGCATCAACATAGCCTTGTAGCTCAGGCCCCTTTCCACCCAGAGTAAGAGCTAATTCTCTGGTATCTCTCAAGTACTTCAGCACTCGAATGGCCTCATTCCAGTGTGAGGTAGTGGGTGTCATTCTATACCTTGACAACACTCCAACAGCCTGAGAAATGTCAGGCCGGGTCGTATTGGCAATATATAGCAACGATCCAATCAACTCACAGTATCGATGACCAGGTGGCAGTGGGGTACCTGCCCCATGTGACATACCATCTGAGGACTCGGGTCTGCTGCTAGCCACGAAGTCCTTGGACATGGGGGTATCAACCACACGCCCATCATCAGCAACGCCAAATTTTTCCACAAGAGCATCAATCTTGGGAGTGCAACTCATGGAAATAGTGCCCTGAACTCTATTGCGTAGGACCTGACACCCCAGGAAATCATTCACCTCTCCCAAATCATGGATGGTGAAGTCCTTCTTCAACAACTCTTTCCCCCACTCAATCTCTGCATCCACTCTGGCAACTATGAGAAGATCATCGACATAAACAAGAATAAAGGACAGGTTACCATCAGGGGCCCTCCTGATGTATACGCCCGCATCGCTCTTGCACACACTATACCCCATCACGCTCAACTTGTCGCTCAAGGTCTTGTGCCAAGCCCGTGGGGCTTGTTTTAGACCGTATAGTGCCTTCCTGAGCTTGCACACAACCCTCGTGTTGCCATTCTCAAATCCCGGTGGTTGGGTCACATAGACCTCTTCCTCCAACTCCCCATTGAGAAAAGCCGTCTTGATATCCACTTGGTGGATCTCAAGACTCTGTGTGGCAGCCACTGCCAGCACAGCCCTCCTTGCCCCATAGCTGCTGGTGGGTGCAAATACCTCCCCAACATCTATCCCAGGGATCTGTCTACACCCTTGGGCAACCAACCTCGCTTTAAAGCGAGTAACATTCCCATGTGCATCATTTTTAGCGGAGAAGATCCAATGGACAGGAATAACTTTCTGTCCATGTGGTCTGTCCACATACTCTAGAACCTCATGGGTATCAAGAGAATCCATCTCTTCCCTCATTGCTTGTTGCCAAAAATCCCACCGAGGGGAGCATTGGGCTTCCCTCAGGTTAGATGGCACGTGAACCTTTCCCAGCTTGACATAAGGTACATTCTGTACCTTATGCTGAGACTCTGCAGTACTGTCAGCACTCCTGGGACTGTTGTCTTTTATATCCCTCTGATCCTGGTTCCCAGAATAAGGTACATTTTGTACCTTATGTTGAGATCCTGCAGTACAGCCAGAACTGCCAGAGCCCTCCCCAACTCTCTCTCTCTCTCTCTCTCTCTCTTTTGGACTGCACGACTCATGCGCTCCACCATTACAATCTCTCACCTTTCTCAATGCAGGTGGAAGCAGCAGCTCTCTCTCTCTCTCCTGGACTCACACCTAGGTACACTACTCTGACTTTCGTGAGCTGCGCCTATTGTGTCAGCCTGCACCCCATAAGCATGATTGGCTCCCAGCTCAAATTGGCTACGTGCTTCCCCTGCTGCAGGCACTTCTAGCCCACTACTCTCCTCGCTAACATCTTCTCCAAGCATAGCCTCCCCTGTCTCAACCTGCCTCTGCAAATCAGGGAGACCTACCAAGGGTGGCTCACTCACAAGTACCTGGCCTGAGCCGGGGTCATGCATGGGGACCCCTTCTGAGTCCCTCCTAGCCTGGCGCTGTTCATAACGCTGATCCCTTGTGAGGGTGGTTCCTGGGGGAAGTCTATGTTGAGACTTCCCCTGGAACCTGACACCCTCCTGCATCTCCTTCAGTTTGTCCAGTTGCGATTGCGCTTCAGCACCCCCCGAGTTTAATTTTGAAGATGTCCCAGCACTGACCAAGACTGCTGTGAGGTCCCTACGGTGGCAGGGGAACCATCGTGGCTGCTAGGGGCTCCAGCCACAGGTCCGACTGAGCTCCTCAGCCTGCTGTGATCCTCTGGAGAGCTGGCAGTGGTAGCAGGAGATCCAGTGGGCTTGCACTCCACCACTGTTTCATCCTCTGCTTCCCAAAAATTCACGGGAATGGCTGTTGGTGAGCTGGGGACATTGGAATTGCCTCCCCTGCCATGCGAGGACGCTTCTGAGAGCCATTGAGGGGTTCCAGGTTGCACCTTAGACATACCCACTCTCTCCCCCCCTTTTCAAATGCTCAAGGAATGTAACGTCCCTGTTCTCTTTCCATACACCATTGCCTACGTACACTCTATAGGTCTGGAATGGTCTTTGGTCCAAATACAGGCCGCTGACCTGGGGGAATGTGAACATGTGCCACACAGCCCCATGTGCGCAAGGAAGCAACATCAGGCTTTACCCCATAGAACATCTCAGTAGGGGTCAGAGGCCTGCCTGTGGTGGGGCCCACGTTGTAAAGCAGGGTGGCAGATTCCAGTGCCTCCTTCCACAGGGAAGGGTCTGCTGCAGCGTGCACCAACAGGGTCCTTGTGCGCTCCTTAAGTGTCCGATTCATGCGCTCAGCAAGTCCATTTTGCTGAGGCGTGGATGGAGCTGAGGTCTCCATTTTAGTGCCCTGCTGAGCACAAAATTCTCTGAACTTCTGATTCAGAAATTCTGTCCCTCTATCAGATCTCACACACTTCACCACTTTCTCATTAAATGTCTGCCAGTACTTCAAGAGCTCAATGAGGGCCTTGGGAATGACTTCTTTCGACTTCACTGCCAAGGAGGCTATCAGATGGGATTTTTCATCAACCACAGTAACCCAAAACCGCTCTCCCGTGATGGCAGCTGGTGAAATGGGGCCCACAGTATCCACGTGCACTCTATCTAACACACTCTCTGCAGGTCTAGATGAAGCTGGAAAGGGGGGGCGAGAATGTTTCCCTTTGATACATGACTCACACTGGGGAGGACACTCTGAGCATGGAGCAAGGGACACATGGATCCCAGTTACCAGATCTTCGTTGTCCAACCTTGTCATACTCTTAACCCCAGGATGACCCAACCTTGCATGCCACAGTAGTCTATCTATACACACGTGCCCTTTCCTAGCATGATACGAGGCAACATGAGGACTGGACTGTGGCTGCGCAGCATGCTGGCTCTTGACTGGACACACCCAATCTAAAAAAAAAAAACAGCCCTCGCTCTCTGGCTATCTGACCAGACCAGCCTGCTGGGCCTTTCATGGTCGTGTACCCACTTGCACTGTCAGTGAGGAATGACGCTCCATCCTGAATGGCTCCTGTGACAGATATCATATTAGTGTGTGCAGTGGGCACACACTGCACATTATGCAGCCAAAACACCTCTTGTCTGGCATTGACCAGACACACAGACCCAGTTGCAACTATCTCTCCTTTGGCGTCAGAAGTGGCCAAGTGAAGAGGGAGGGGTTGGGCATGCATGACTGGGTTGTGTAGTAACGACAGATCATTTACAAGGTGCACCGATGCACCACTATCTATCAGCCACGAGGTACTGCAAGCCCCATGAGACGTAGGGGTAAGCACATTCAACGAAACGAACATAGGCTCACCAGCACTTGGAGGAGGTGGTGGTGGGAGATGCCAGCCTGGGAAGAAGGGGAAGATAGTGGACACAGATCCAGGAGCATGTGAGGTTGACACGGGAGGGCCTCCTCTGGATTGGCCAGCATCCCACCAGCTGCCTTGTTGCTGAGGAGCTCCAGTGCCCCACCACGCAGCTGGGCCCGCACTTGCAGCTTGCATTGTGCCATGTAGAGCTTGCAGCCTCTTCAGATCCAGGCACACCCTCCAGAAATGTCCCGTCCCGTTGCAGAAGCGACACGCCAGTTCCTCCTTTGGCCTCTTGCCACGTCCAAACCCTCGCCCCCTGCCTCCAGCGTTGTGAGCAGAAGGGCCATAGGGGGCCTGACCATCAGCAGGTACTCCAGCTCCCACTCCTGGTGCTGCTCCAGCGCCCGGTGCAGCTCCAGCGCCTTGGGGAGGCCCAGGGATTCCACCCTGAGCTGGCACGGCTGCTGCTGCTGCTGCCACAACTGCTGCAGCTGATGCTGTGACTTGCACTGACTCTGCCAACGGGATATCCTGGTACTCCAAGTTCTCAATGGCAGTGAGGATCGTCTCCAGCATGTTGTAGGGGTCTGACTTGGCGGAGGTAATTGCCCAAGCGTCGTTTTGCAAGACTGCAGGTAGTCCCTTATACATATACCTGCAGATCTGGCGGTCGCTCAGCTGATGGTTATTGGCCTCCAGGGAGGCGGCAATACTGATGACTCGGTGGCACCATTCTTGCACTGTCTCTCCCTTTACCATGCCTTGTTTGAGCCCCTTGATCCACTTCTCGTTGATTTCCCTGTCCTTCCCTCCAGTGCAGCGGTCTGTCATCCACTGAATGAAGTCAAAAGCGCTCCCCCGCTGTTTGACTTCGTCGTGCCACATGGACGGGACAGACTGCAAAATGAAATGTTTTACTGCTGCGTTCTCTGCGGTCTTAGGCATAGCTGTCTCCAACGCTCCCATTGCTCCTTTTTGCATTGCGCAGGACTCCAGCTCTTCACGCCAGGCCCTGAAATTAGTGCGATTAGCCTTCAGCGGCGTAGACATCTTGGGATTGGAGGAGTTCATCGTGTATGCATACGAGCTGGCTGCAGTGCCTCCAGTGGTCTGTCCTGACTGTCCAGCTCCTGAGGAGGCTGTGCTGCCTCCTGCTGGTGTTGCCATAGTCTCTGTACCGCTGGGATTACTTTCAGAAACCTTGCTTTGAGAACGAGTTTGAGGTCTGGTCATACACTTCACTTCCTCTCACAGCGTTCAGCCTAACACAGCTGATTTAAGCATAACCTTCCGGCGTACACCACAGCACTTTCAAGTAGTCCACCCTTTCGAGGTCTAGCATGTAACCTTAATATGCAAAATATGCAAAATATTCTTCAGCAATTCAATAGCCTGACCCCCCGGACCTACTGACGGTCTCACGATAACGACGACGGGTGATAATCTCAGGTCACTTCACGATAAAAAAAACTTCCCAAGAGATTGAAGACTCTGTAGGTAGGCCTTCTGAGTGAATATCCAGTTGTTCCTTTTTACTTCTTCTTGCCGTCAGGCGAGTCCGTGAAAAACCCAGTACAGATGCATCCGATGATGCCATGCACTCCTATCTGCCCTTGGCTCAGCTGGAAGGGTGTGGGCCCATAACCTGTAAAAGGTTATGGGCAGTGGCGTATCCTGTAAGCAAGCAGACAGGTCGTAAGTTCGTGCCTCTCCAGCTACAGTCCTCGACGACTGTCTGCTCTTTAGACACATGCAACTGCATGTACAAGACTGGCATCCTTATGTGCCCAGTATCTTTCCAAACCAGTTCCGTTACACGTTGATCTGTCAATGAGCATCTACACACGGATAGACTCCTGACGGCTGAAAGCAAGTACCTTCCTATACTCAATCAAGACTCCGTCCCTTAGCTGTTTTGGAGACTTGATTGTACACTAAGATGGTTCACTTACAAACAAGCAATCAAACATGAACACATTACCAATACACACCCAGCGTCACCGCACCTGTAAGCAAGCAGACAGGTCGTAAGTTCGTGCCTCTCCAGCTACAGTCCTCGACGACTGTCTGCTCTTTAGACACATGCAACTGCATGAACAAGACTGGCATCCTTATGTGCCCAGTATCTTTCCAAACCAGTTGCTCGACTATGCGGTGATCGCAGCTAATAGTCCTTTCACACTAACGCGTAATCTAGATCAGATTGTACCTTATGTTCGAAATCGACCACAACCTAACGTGTCTTAAGGTACCTTATGTTCTCAATGGACCCATATCCTAATAGTGCACACCTGAAGATCACTTAAAGCACAAGGCATTCAGTAATAATGTTCAGAACTCAACAGTATATATAAACTCGTAAGCACCAGCCAAGAGCTCCATGCCCTCCTTAATCATGGCATGCACCTGCTTGGTATGCTTGGGCTTTCTCCCCCTGGTTATCAAAGGCGGCAACCCTGCAGGTGTCTTAACGGCTGGACCTGTTTTCTTTGCTGCCCTGGGTTTGCGGATGACCTTCCGCACTGGCGGGCTCTTGGGCGCAGACTTGTTAGCACGTATATTGGTTATGCAGGTAGGATCCAACTTGGGAAAGTGCTCTCCCACAGGTGTGGGAGGACAAGGCAGGACATCACTGACAGTGACCTGAGCTTGTTGTGGAGTCAAAGGCAGTCACTGTTATCTTCCTCTTTTTAGCTGGCCCTTGACTCGGCACATAAACAACAGGCTTGCGGTTCTCAATTTTGACAGGCACAAAGTCAGGATCCCTTGCACTTACCTTGCATTCTTTCTCAGTTTCAGTCTTTCAGGAGTCAAATCACAGATATTAACATCAAGGTCTGAATCTTCTTCAGACATGTTAAGGTGCAACACAAACGGTTGGTTGTAGTTGGCATAGCCTCTGCCATTGCCACGTCCTCTGCCCCTGTAATTGCTCGACCTGTTATCTTGAAAGTTTTTCTTGTCATTGGGGTCTCCCTGCGAGTTATTGACCTTGGCTCCCTGTGCACTGTTAGTTCTTTTCTGGCGCAACAGGTTGGCAGCAAACTCGGCATCAGAGTCAAGGGCCCAGGTAAGCAAATTGGCAAAGGTAATAGGTTTGGGATTGTCTTGGGCTTGCATAGCAACATGCATTTTTTCAAGTTTCAAGCGCATAAAAGGCCTGTGATGCTTATCTGTCATTGAAGATATGATCATTTCAAGTATCTCCTCCTTGTCTGGCAGGCCGATCCAATGCTTGTAGCCCAAATCTTTAATTTCGTTCATGAACTCTGCAGCCGGCTGATTCTCCCGCTGTATTTTTGAACGAAGGGCTGCCAAGTAGCCATGTTGGTCCGGCTTGAACAATCTTTTTAGTATTGCAAACAGTTCACTGACATCAGTTAGTATCTTACCAGCAACATGAGAATCAATGTTCAGAGCCACCTCATCGTTGGTACACGCAGCTTTCTTCACAGCATCCAGGATTTCTGAAGGGGTCAAACCTGTACCATCCTGTCTGACTATGAGCCTTACCGTCTCAATCCAGTGCACAATTGACGTTCCCTTGACGAGCGCTGGAAGACGCTCGTTCAACATTTTACGCCGAGTTGCTCTCTCCTGAGGTGTAGGCCCACTGACGGCTGGTACTGGTCTTGCCTGGCTGACTGCTGCAGTTACCGCTGACCTGATCTGGGCTGACATTTCTGAATCTTTGATATTCAATGCCTTGTTGAATGCTCTAACTAACCCCTGAATAATGTGGACTGCCTCATTACCAACATCAGCACCTTCTCTCAAAGAATCTGCAAATTTTTGGGCTTCATAAGGCCCACAACCCCTTTCTATGCTTTGTATCATGGCTGGCACTAACGCTGCCAATTCGGGTTGATCTTTGATGATCTGCAGAGACTGTGCTACAGGCACAGCTCGAGGTGTATCTGGGATGTGAATAGGATTACGTCTAGTGCCTCTTGGAGATGTTACTATCTCTTCTTCTACAGTAAAGCATTTCTGCTTTCGGCGTCACCTGCGGTGATGGCACGACGGCAGCGTCAGTTCGTAGCCTGTGCGAAAAACCGTCCACGCTACAACGTTTCCAGGAACAGCGCACAGCACTCTCCAACAGTAGAGGTTGGTCAGAGATACCAACATGCTTCGGACAAGTCTTACATATGATGTTAACTGCTAGCACCAAGCAGTTAACAGAGCTATCAGGCAAGGCGTAGTGTTACGTGGTCTTTAGCAAGAGCGCTCTCACTCTTGCTAAAGACCACGTAACTCTACGCCTTGCCTGATAGCAGAGATCAGCACCAAAGAGGCCTTGCGATGTCTACTTTACGTCACTAGAATACAATAATAGTTCATCAGTAACTCAGCAAGGTCTCTTTGTGATGTTTGTACAGTGAAACTATGTTACCGCCACAACGGTGGACTTTAACATAAGTCGCAATGAGGTCAAACATTCAGTGCGCTCTCGTCATGCACTCTCATCAATGCACACTGCAGTAATATCTAACTGGTCTGAATGTTTGAGCACAATCATATCTGGAACGACTTTAAGAATCCTAAACACACCTGCAGTGATGGCACGACGGCAGCGTCAGTTCGTAGCCTGTGGGAAAAACCGTCCACGCTACAACGTTTCCAGGAACAGCACACAGCACTCTCCAACAGTAGAGGTTGGTCAAGGATACCAACATGCTTCGGACAAGTACCGAGCCGTTCCTGGGCTGCCCAGGGATGGCTCGGACTGCAGGGATCCTAAAGTACTACCATACGTAATGTCTATTGAGATCGCATATCGTACAAGTCACGTGTTATGTCATTGAGGTACGAGTATGATCTATACCGTTCATAAAGGCTATAGTTTACTCCGCTGTTGATGGCATGTGACAGGGGATGTCACTAAGTACAGTATTGACCAATTCATTCAACATACAGGTACCTCCATGCCAAAGTCTGTCATGTTTCAAATATTGACACAAATCTCAAGCAACACGTCTTACACTATCCCTGCACAGTTCCTACCACTCTTGCAAGTGTGATCAGAGGCTGTGCATTCTCGGTTGTCCAAAATGTGCTCCTCCTAAAGACAATTCTCGTGTGTATGGGACGTGTGTTCTCTCAAATGACCACTCAAAATTTTAGAATGTTCCGTTTTACAACTCCTGCCTGACACCTTAACGATCACTGCTGCCTTACGCTTACCGGCGTCGGGCCGTTCTTCGACGTCCTACCTGCTCGCAATCCATTTGCCTGTCCTCCTGGTTTCAGCAGAAAAATTTGAACCTTCAAGCTCAAACACAAATGTCAGCGTGCACCACCGTCCTGGGAGAGAGGTCCAAGCGCGGGCGACTATGCCCGAAACACGAGACAGAGGCCTTTAAGCCATTTGAATCACTGGTATTAACTTCCACATAAAAAGCTCTAACCTCGCATCTCCCAATCTGATAGGCCACTTAACAATTCAAACAAATATGCGCCGGATTCTGATCCGCACAAAAGCTTACTCTCGCAAGGAGGACCGACTGGACTCAATCTATGACGCAGAGCAGGTGAAACATCAGAAACCACAGACCTTTCACCAATAAACGCTGCTAGGCACACACAGTATCTCAATCAAAGTGCTGATCAAGCACAAGTGACGGACCTTGGAAACTCCGAGAAGAGTTCCGCCAGGTGTAATTCAAAATGAAAAGTCACAATACACACTTAATTGCTCGAGAGTAAAAAGACATAGCCTCAACCATCAACTTACTTGAGCTCAGGAATAGTGTCGGGATGCTGCGCGCCACCTACCGACTTGCGATGGTGCCCGAAACTACGACGATCTTAGCAGAGGAAGTAGAAACTTTGAGATATGAGCCTTTGATTTGGGAT
Source organism: Botryococcus braunii (assembly GCA_002005505.1). NCBI lineage: Eukaryota > Viridiplantae > Chlorophyta > Trebouxiophyceae > Botryococcus > Botryococcus braunii. The sequence continues at coordinate 17,666 of MVGU01001811.1, forward strand.
TATATATAATTACAATGATTTTGGGGCGTAGGATCCCCTGTAAACACCTGCGGTAAATATGTGATGCTCCCCTTAGTGGGCGTCCCCTACCAGGATCTCTGTCACCACTAGGTGCACACAACAATGTGAGGTCTAATAACTCTCACTTCCTAAAACCTCTTGTATACGTAAAATGCTGGTGTACGCCACCGACTGTCGGTGGTGGATAGACCGAAGTACCTCTCACACTACCTAGCCTCAAGCAAAGGACATTTTAAACGTAAGATTGTCCACACGGCCCCTATACACAGTAACAAAGACTGCTTTAGCGCATAGCATCACAATTGAATGTCCACGGTTTTTCGGAGACTTTTCATAAAGTGTATCCCAGGCTATCAATCTGAGGGATTCACACTGCGGGCAGGCGAGCTTATCTGTGCCCGCGAAAATGCTGCCTCACGTGATCGCCGTACTAAGCAGTCACGTGAATTACCAATACATTATATGTCATAACTAAGGCTATGACAAGAGAACAAAGGAGAAAATTAGATGTAGCACAGGCTGCTCCGGTGTGCAGTGCGGCGAATGTCAGTGGAAGAGTAGTGTTGCTGGAGAGACTGAAAGTTGCTCTACTGAGGAAAAGGGGGAAAAGGGGAAGCACACTGGAGTTCGATTTGGCAAGATTAGTGTACCTTCCAGTTTGAGAGAAGCCCAGCAGTCCCCACAATGGGAATACTGGAAGGCTGCTATGCAAGAAGAGCAGGATTCCTTGGATGCTCATGAGGTTGTGGAGTATGTCCCCAGACCCCGTGGTCATAAAGTTATTCCAGTGCACTGGATATTTTCAGCGAAGATGGATGCCCATGGCAATGTGTAGTGAGGTGCCGCATCAGCGCGACGCATCTCACGTGCCCTGCGCGTAGGATGTGCGCGTAAGCATAATGTTCGTAATGGTGTGTGCGTAGTTCATGTTTCTTCGTGCCTTTTGGGATACGAGTAGATCTCGTTGTCCTTGTGTGTAGGAAAATGACTGTATTATCCTATTGGTTCTCCTCTCGTCATCCATCTCGTTATGCTCGCGAGAGCATATCGTAGCGGGGCGACGTAGCCGGATCCGGATATAGGTGGACTAGGAACTCGGGTGGCAATCATTGTCTTTGAGTTTTCTGCTACGAGTGAGGCATCTAGAAATATCTACATTGTTCATTATATATTGTTCTTTGGAGACTCAGACGACCTGCGTGTGGAGGGCTTCGAGCTTTTAACGGATTGGAACTTCGATTTCTACCTTCGGTGTCACCCTTGCCTAAAACCCTTGCTTAGCTTGTTATAAATCTTAGTTACACGTCTCACTTCGTTATACAATGTGATTAGATTTAAGGCAAGGCTGGTTGCTCAGGGATGCAGACAAATCCCTGGAGTTGATGTCATGGAAGTGTTTGCTCCAAACAGTAGCTATGGATCTAGAAGAGCGCTGCTCTCAGTGGCTGCCAAAGAGGGTTTTGAAGTCCACCAAGTGGATGTCAAGACTGCATTCCTGAATGGTGAGTTAGAAGAAGAGGTGTACGTCACACAAGCACCTGGGTTTGAGAATGGAGATGGCAACACTGTCTGTCGCTTGAAGAAGGCTTTGTATGGCCTGAAACAAGCACCTAGAGCATGGCACAAAACCCTCAATGAGAAGCTTCACACCATGGGTTATGTGGTTTGTAAGAGTGATGCAGGTGTCTATGTGAAGTGTTCAGCAGATGGAGGGAAGTCATTTGTGTTGATCAATGTAGATGATTTGTTGATAGTTTTAAAGGCCATGGGAGAGATTGAGAGAGTGAAGGGGCTGCTCAAGCAAGAACTCACTATCCATGATCTGGGAGAGGTGAAGGATTTCTTGGGCTGCCAAGTGATGAGAGATAGGGACAAAGGGCTCATTTCATTGAGCTGCATCCCCAAGATTGATGCCCTGGTAGAGAAATTTGGTTTGGATCTGGAGTCATTGGGACCTGATACTCCAATGACTAAAGATTTTGTTGCCACTCAGATGCCCATGTCTAAGGACAGCAGTGACAGTATTGGGGCTGGGAGCATTTTGCCTCCTGGTCACCGGTGTTGTGAGTTGGTTGGGTCACTGTTGTATATTGCCAATACCACCACGCCTGATATAGCTCAGGCAGTTGGTGTGCTCTCTTGTTATAGAATAAATCCCACTACAGCACACTGGAATGAAGCCAACCATTACCTTGTACTTCATATGCGTGCAATGGGAGATCCCGTACAGTTCTCTCTGGTTTTCATATATACTTAGATGAACGCGTACATTCTATAACTGGCCGCTCTGCGTCGCATTTAAGACGAGAACTTC
>MVGU01001811.1:22500-25000 GCA_002005505.1 Botryococcus braunii
TATCTTTGCAGTGAACCGCTTCTGACGAAGGGCCTATTTCTCTCGCTGACAGAAATGTTCGACCGAAATGGTCTGAGTCTATTGTGTTGCATAAATGCGCGTTCGCGATGCGCGGACGAGTGCTAGTGGGTGGACTGAAGGACTTCAAACTAATGTCATCAAAGTGAGGCTTCTGCATATTGTGCACCGTGTGTTGAAGGCTGTCCGGGGAATGCTCATCCCGCAGTTGCGCTGGTGGACGCGTGTTGGGCACTTCTGACTCTACTGCGGCAGACTTAGGCTGCGTGGGGACTTCTTTCGTGTCTAACTCATTAAAACATTGTTTTTTCAAAGACCATTCTTCTGACAGATCCGGGTACTCCATTGACGTAGTTGTTTCTTCCTCATCGTAGATCGCGGCGTTGCAAGCGACGGGCGCTTCAGTTGGCAAAGCAATCTCATATTCTCCATGGTGCTCCTGTAGTGATCAGAAAGTTTACATGTCCTCAAGACATGGCTCCTTGTCACCATGTCTTTTTGGTGACAAGGAAAGGATTGTATAACACATGTACTGCACTAATTTGCAAGTACAACTATGATATTGCATAAGGTACCAAATCGTGTCTGCATAGCAAAAAGAGTCCTTACCCGTGCCATGCTAGCTAGCTTATCTCAAATAAACTAACACAACACTCGCCAACAATGAACTCCTGAGATGATTTATGATACTGTCACTTGACCGCAATCAATGTGCTCAAAGCTGGTTCTGATCGAGTACAAATTGTCCATCATCTCCAAAACAAATGGTAGCAAGTACTGAGGGGCTCTGCTGTCCTCCTCTGCAAAATGTCAGTAGTGCATGATGGTTAAGCTGATTGGATACTTCACATTAGTGTCCAGTGCTCAAAACATGTCCTTCAGCAACAAAAAGACTGAAACTGTGGCCAAAGTTTGGCTCAGCCTTGTCAATACTGTATGCAATAATCAGCATTATGTTCCTTCTGCAGTAATACTCAAGTGCCGCAATGGCACAAAACAAACAACTCAGATGCAAATGCACAAGTTTCCACCATAGATTGAAACAACTACTCAAAGCCCACTGTTTGGTGTGGCTGGATTCTCCTGTAGAGTCAAGTCCTCAATAGCTTGGGTCATTTTGTAGACCTTCTTCTTGTTTCTTGCAGCACGGCCTCGGTTCCTCCTCTTCTTTGGCCTTGTTTCTTCTGCATCACTTTCATCTGAATCTGCTCCAAGCTCAAGTAGTGCTTCACCCTGGATCAGCCCCCCTTCCTTCTTCTCACTCGCAAGCACTCTTGCACTGCCCAGTCTCTAGCGCGTCCAATCCCTAGTCCATCGACATAAAGTAAAGTCTTTTTATATCCCAGTACATCAAACCCGAGGGATATAGAGCAGACGGCGCAAGCTATCCATGGCGAGCAACAGTACTGCTCACGTGGGAGGTATAACTACGACCACGTGATTTACAAACACATTATATGTCAAAGGCTAAACCATGACATATATGTAGTGATCAGAAAGGAGGTCCAACCCTACCTCGGCATCCCCGAGGCCAGCTGCCTCGAGGGGATCGCTAATGCTTCCGTTCACTGACTGATGTTTTCAGAAGCACATTAACAGGCTTCCCAACGTCATGCATGCTCCGCTCCAGAGACACAGAGGTTGAAGGATTAATCAGGATTTCCTCGGCAAGCTGCCTATCTGATTTACCGACCAAAGTAGACAAGACAGCACTTAAATGCTGTGATTTCTGAATGATGCCACATTCTACCATGGTGTTGTGCAAAGAACTCCTCTCTACACTTGTGTCTCCCATAATTCTACGTGCACGACAGCCGACGACCTGGACGAAACGTCCGCAGCCGTCTCGACAAGGACACCATGTAACCGATGCAAAGCTAAAGACACTGGGCTAGTAAACCGGTAGATATGAAAGACTCTCTCTCACTTCTCACAGTCCCAGCCCCCATCCCAGATCACGGCTCCTTGATCTTATCGAAGGTTCTGGCGCAAGTGCCGAGTAATTAAAAGAAAAGGCGCAAATGCCCCAAAAATAGATCAAAATAAACAGCTGGCGCAAGTGCCAAAAGACTTTTAAATATAATGTTGGCGCAAGTGCCAAACTGAAGACGAAAACGTGAGGGGTAAGCCCCTTTAGAAAAATAAGGTACACTGTGCATCAAAGGCAGAAAGCCTTAAATCATCATAAAGTCATGGGGAAAGCCCCAAAATGCTTAATCAACATAAGAACATGACCCTGTGGAATGAAGCCAGGCATCTGTGCCTCTCTGGCATCCCATGGCCAGTCCTACAAGTGCAAATGAAGTCCAAGTACCTGCAGTGGGAAATACTTCTACTAGCCCACATTTAGTACCCTAACTCCAGTGAATTGAAGGTTTCATATTGCTGTATGACTGCTTGGTGATTGTTGGAAATGTATTGAGGGACTTGTATTGGTATTCAGGTGTTGTGTGTACTCTCCTCCCCCCCCCCCCAATCTCCA
>MVGU01001811.1:27500-35129 GCA_002005505.1 Botryococcus braunii
GAAACAAATTGTTGGATGTGGCCACCAATAGAAGGAAGTAGCCAAGTCCCCCCCTACTGGGGCATGCATGCCAAGCCCATTGGCCCCCATCCAACATGCAAGTAAATAAATACAACTACTTCCAATGCCTTACTAACTCTTTATGATATGTGAAGAATGTAAAAGAAGTACTAAGCCAAATGACCATGGCTTAAAGGATGTGGCAACCATTTGAAGGAAGTAGCCAAGTCCCCCCCAAGTGGGGCATGCATGCCAAGCCCATTGGCCCCCATCCAACATGCAAGTAAACCATTGTATCTACTTCCAATGCCTTACTGGACTCCTTATGACATGTGAAGAATGTGAAAGAAGTATTAAGCCAAAGGAGCATGGCTCGAAGGATGTGGCCACCTTTAGAAGGAAGTAGCCAAGTCCCCCCCTAGTGGGGCATGCATGCCAAGCCCATTGGCCCCCATCCAACATGCAAGTAAATAAATACAACTACTTCCAATGCCTTACTAGACTCTTTATGATAAGTGAAGAATGTAAAAGAAGTACAAGCCAAATGAGCATGGCTCGAAGGATGTGGCCACCATTAGAAGGATATAGCCAAGTCCCCCCCCTAGTGGGGCATGCATGCCAAGCCCATTGGCCCCCATCCAACATGCAAGTCAACCATTACATCTACTTCCAATGCCTTACTGGACTCCTTATGACACGAGAAGAATGTGAAAGATGTACTAAGCCAAATGAGCATGGCTCGAAGGATGTGGCCACCATTAGAAGGAAGTAGCCAAGTCCCCCCCTAGTAGGGGCATGCATGCCAAGCCCTTGGCCCCCATCCAACATGCAAGTAAATAAATACAACTACTTCAAATGCCTTACTAGACTCTTTATGATATGTGAAGAATGTAAAAGAAGTACTAAGCCAAATGAGCATGGCTCGAAGGATGTGGCCACCATTAGAAGGAAGTAGCCAAGTCCCCCCACCTAGTGGGGCATGCATGCCAAGCCCATTGGCACCCATCCAACATGCATATAAATAACTACAACTACTTCCAATGCCTTACTAGACTCATTATGATATGTGAAGAATGTAAAAGAAGTACTAAGCCAAATGAGCATGGTTGAAGGATGTGGCCACCATTAGAAGGAAGTAGCCAAGTCCCCCCCCCTAGTGGGGCATGCATGCCAAGCCCATTGGCACCCATCCAACATGCAAGTAAATAAATATAACTACTTCCAATGCCTTACTAGACTCTGTATGATATTTGAAGAATGTAAATGAAGTAATAAGCCAAATAAGCATGGTTGAAGGATGTGGCCACCATTAGAAGGAAGTAGCCAAGTCCCCCCCCTAGTGGGGCATGCATGCCAAGCCCAGTTGGCCCCCATCCAACATGCAAGTCAACCATTACATCTACTTCCAATGCCTCACTAGACTCTTTATGAATGTGAAGAATGTGAAAGATGTACTAAGCCAAATGAGCATGGCTTGAAGGATGTGGCCACCATTTGAAGGAAGTAGCCAAGTCCCCCCCCCCCAAGTGGGGCATGCATGCCAAGCCCATTGGCACCCATCCAACATGCAAGTAAATATATACAACTACTTCCAATGCCTTACTACAATTTTATGATATGTGAAGAATGTAAATGACGTACTAAGCCAAATGAGCATGGGTTGAAGGATGTAACCACCATTAGAAGGAAGTAGCCAAGTCCCCCCCGTAGTGGGGCATGCATGCCAAGCCCATAATGGCCCCCATCCAACATGCAAGTAAATAAACAACTACTACCAATGACTTACTAGACTCTTTATGACATGTGAGGAATTTGAAAGAAGTACCAAGCCAAATGAGCATGGCTTGAAGGATGTGGCCACCATTAGAAGGAAGTAGCCAATCCCCCCCCTAGTGGGGCATGCATGCCAAGCCCATTGGCAAACATCCAACTTGCAAGTCAACCATTTCATCTACTTTCAATGCCTTACTAGACTCTTTATATTATGTGAAGAATGTTAAAAAAGTACCAAGCCAAATGAGAATGGCTTGAAGGATGTGGCCACCATTAGAAGGAAGTAGCCCAGTCCCCCCCCCCCCAGGGGGCATGCATGCCAAGCCCATTGGCCCCCATCCAACATGCAAGTAATCAATACAACTACTTCCAATCCTTACTAGTCTCTTATGACATTTGAAGAATTAAAAGAAGTACTAAGCCAAATGAGCATGGCTTGAAGGATGTGGCCACCATTTGAAGGAAGTAGCCAAGTCCCCCCCCTAGTGGGGCATGCATGCCAAGCCCATTGGCCCCATCCAACATGCAAGTAATAATACAACTACTTCCAATGCCTTACTAGACTTTTATGATATGTGAAGAATGTAAAAGAAGTACTAAGCCAAATGAGCATGGTTGAAGGATGTCCACCATTAGAAGGAATAGCCAAGTCCCCCCCTAGTGGGGCATGCATGCCAAGCCCATTGGCCCCCATCCAACATGCAAGTAAATAATACAACTACTCCAATGCCTCACTAGACTCTTTATGACATGTGAAGAATGTAAAAGATGTACTAAGCCAAATGAGCATGGCTCGAAGGATGTGGCCACCATTAGAAGGAAGTAGCCAAGTCCCCCCCTATTGGGGCATGCATGTTAAGCCCATTGGCCCCCATCCAACATGCAAGTCAATCAATACATCTACTTCCAATGACCTTACTAGACTCTTTATGACATTGAAGAATTTAAAAGAAGTACTAAGCCAAATGAGCATGGCTTGAAGGATGTGGCCACCATTGAAGGAAGTAGCCAAGTCCCCCCCCTAGTGGGGCATGCATGCCAAGCCCATTGGCCCCAATCCAACATGCAAGTAAATAATACAACTACTTCCAATGCTTACTAGACTTTTATGATATGTGAAGAATGTAAAAGACGTACTAAGCCAAATGAGCATGGTTGAAGGATGTAACCACCATTAGAAGGAAGTAGCCAAGTCCCCCCCGTAGTGGGGCATGCATGCCAAGCCCATTAATGGCCCCCATCCAACATGCAAGTAATAAATACAACTACTACCAATGCCTTACTAGACTCTTTATGAATGTAAGAATTAAAAGAAGTACAAGCCAAATGAGCATGGCTTGAAGGATGTGGCCACCATTAGAAGGAAGTAGCCAAGTCCCCCCCCTAGTGGGGCATGCATGCCAAGCCCATTGGCCCCCATCCAACATGCAAGTAAAAATACAACTACTCCAATGCCTTACTAGACTCTTTATGATATGTGAAGAATTAAAAGAAGTACTAAGCCAAATGAGCATGGCTTGAAGGATGTGGCCACCATTAGAAGGAAGTAGCCAAGTCCCCCCCCTAGTGGGGCATGCATGCCAAGCCCATTGGCCCCATCCAACATGCAAGTAAAAATACAACTACTTCCAATGCCTTACTAGACTCTTTATGATATGTGAAGAATGTAAAGAAGTACTAAGCCAAATGAGCATGGCTTGAAGGATGTGGCCACCATTAGAAGGAAGTAGCCAAGTCCCCCCCCTAGTGGGGCATGCATGCCAAGCCCATTGGCCCCATCCAACATGCAAGTCAACATTACATCTACTTCAATGCCTTACTAGACTCTTTATGATATGTGAAGAATGTAAAAGAAGTACTAAGCCAAATGAGCATGGCTTGAAGGATGTGGCCACCATTAGAAGGAAGTAGCCAAGTCCCCCCCCCTAGTGGGGCATGCATGCCAAGCCCATTGGCCCCATCCAACATGCAAGTAATAATACAACTACTTCCAATGCCTTACTAGACTCTTTATGATATGTGAAGAATGTAAAGAAGTACAAGCCAAATGAGCATGGCTTGAAGGATGTGGCCACCATTAGAAGGAAGTAGCCAAGTCCCCCCCCTATGGGGCATGCATGCCAAGCCCATTGGCCCCCATCCAACATGCAAGTAATAATACAACTACTTCCAATGCCTTACTAGACTCTTTATGATATGTGAAGAATGTAAAAGAAGTACTAAGCCAAATGAACATGGCTTGAAGGATGTGGCCACCATTAGAAGGAAGTAGCCAAGTCCCCCCCCTAGTGGGGCATGCATGCCAAGCCCATTGGCCCCATCCAACATGCAAGTAACATTACATCTACTTCCAATGCCTTACTAGACTCTTTATGATATGTGAAGAATGTAAAAGAAGTACTAAGCCAAATGAGCATGGCTTGAAGGATGTGGCCACCATTAGAAGGAAGTAGCCAAGTCCCCCCCTAGTGGGGCATGCATGCCAAGCCCATTGGCCCCCATCCAACATGCAAGTCAATCAATACAACTACTTCCAATGCCTTACTAGACTCTTTATGATATGTGAAGAATGTAAAAGAAGTACTAAGCCAAATGAGCATGGCTTGAAGGATGTGGCCACCATTAGAAGGAAGTAGCCAAGTCCCCCCCCTAGTGGGGCATGCATGCCAAGCCCATTGGCCCCCATCCAACATGCAAGTAATAAATACAACTACTTCCAATGCCTTACTAGACTCTTTATGATATGTGAAGAATGTAAAAGAAGTACTAAGCCAAATGAGCATGGCTTGAAGGATGTGGCCACCATTAGAAGGAAGTAGCCAAGTCCCCCCCCTAGTGGGGCATGCATGCCAAGCCCATTGGCCCCATCCAACATGCAAGTCAACATTACATCTACTTCCAATGCCTTACTAGACTCTTTATGATATGTGAAGAATGTAAAAGAAGTACTAAGCCAAATGAGCATGGCTTGAAGGATGTGGCCACCATTAGAAGGAAGTAGCCAAGTCCCCCCCCTAGTGGGGCATGCATGCCAAGCCCATTGGCCCCCATCCAACATGCAAGTCAATCAATACAACTACTTCCAATGCCTTACTAGACTCTTTATGATATGTGAAGAATTAAAAGAAGTACTAAGCCAAATGAGCATGGCTTGAAGGATGTGGCCACCATTAGAAGGAAGTAGCCAAGTCCCCCCCCTAGTGGGGCATGCATGCCAAGCCCATTGGCCCCATCCAACATGCAAGTCAATAATACAACTACTTCCAATGCCTTACTAGACTCTTTATGATATGTGAAGAATGTAAAAGAAGTACTAAGCCAAATGAGCATGGCTTGAAGGATGTGGCCACCATTAGAAGGAAGTAGCCAAGTCCCCCCCTAGTGGGGCATGCATGCCAAGCCCATTGGCCCCCATCCAACATGCAAGTCAATCAATACAACTACTTCCAATGCCTTACTAGACTCTTTATGATATGTGAAGAATGTAAAAGAAGTACTAAGCCAAATGAGCATGGCTTGAAGGATGTGGCCACCATTAGAAGGAAGTAGCCAAGTCCCCCCCCTAGTGGGGCATGCATGCCAAGCCCATTGGCCCCCATCCAACATGCAAGTCAATCATACATCTACTTCCAATGCCTTACTAGACTCTTTATGATATGTGAAGAATGTAAAAGAAGTACTAAGCCAAATGAGCATGGCTTGAAGGATGTGGCCACCATTAGAAGGAAGTAGCCAAGTCCCCCCCCTAGTGGGGCATGCATGCCAAGCCCATTGGCCCCATCCAACATGCAAGTCAACATTACATCTACTTCCAATGCCTTACTAGACTCTTTATGATATGTGAAGAATGTAAAAGAAGTACTAAGCCAAATGAGCATGGCTTGAAGGATGTGGCCACCATTAGAAGGAAGTAGCCAAGTCCCCCCCCTAGTGGGGCATGCATGCCAAGCCCATTGGCCCCCATCCAACATGCAAGTAATCAATACAACTACTTCCAATGCCTTACTAGACTCTTTATGATATGTGAAGAATGTAAAAGAAGTACTAAGCCAAATGAGCATGGCTTGAAGGATGTGGCCACCATTAGAAGGAAGTAGCCAAGTCCCCCCCCTAGTGGGGCATGCATGCCAAGCCCATTGGCCCCCATCCAACATGCAAGTCAATCAATACAACTACTTCCAATGCCTTACTAGACTCTTTATGATATGTGAAGAATGTAAAAGAAGTACTAAGCCAAATGAGCATGGCTTGAAGGATGTGGCCACCATTAGAAGGAAGTAGCCAAGTCCCCCCCCTAGTGGGGCATGCATGCCAAGCCCATTGGCCCCCATCCAACATGCAAGTCAATCATACAACTACTTCCAATGCCTTACTAGACTCTTTATGATATGTGAAGAATGTAAAAGAAGTACTAAGCCAAATGAGCATGGCTTGAAGGATGTGGCCACCATTAGAAGGAAGTAGCCAAGTCCCCCCCCTAGTGGGGCATGCATGCCAAGCCCATTGGCCCCCATCCAACATGCAAGTCAATCAATACAACTACTTCCAATGCCTTACTAGACTCTTATGATATGTGAAGAATGTAAAAGAAGTACTAAGCCAAATGAGCATGGCTTGAAGGATGTGGCCACCATTAGAAGGAAGTAGCCAAGTCCCCCCCCTAGTGGGGCATGCATGCCAAGCCCATTGGCCCCCATCCAACATGCAAGTCAATCAATACAACTACTTCCAATGCCTTACTAGACTCTTTATGATATGTGAAGAATGTAAAAGAAGTACTAAGCCAAATGAGCATGGCTTGAAGGATGTGGCCACCATTAGAAGGAAGTAGCCAAGTCCCCCCCCTAGTGGGGCATGCATGCCAAGCCCATTGGCCCCCATCCAACATGCAAGTAATAATACAACTACTTCCAATGCCTTACTAGACTCTTTATGATATGTGAAGAATGTAAAAGAAGTACTAAGCCAAATGAGCATGGCTTGAAGGATGTGGCCACCATTAGAAGGAAGTAGCCAAGTCCCCCCCCTAGTGGGGCATGCATGCCAAGCCCATTGGCCCCATCCAACATGCAAGTCAACATTACATCTACTTCCAATGCCTTACTAGACTCTTTATGATATGTGAAGAATGTAAAAGAAGTACTAAGCCAAATGAGCATGGCTTGAAGGATGTGGCCACCATTAGAAGGAAGTAGCCAAGTCCCCCCCCTAGTGGGGCATGCATGCCAAGCCCATTGGCCCCCATCCAACATGCAAGTCAATCAATACAACTACTTCCAATGCCTTACTAGACTCTTATGATATGTGAAGAATGTAAAGAAGTACTAAGCCAAATGAGCATGGCTTGAAGGATGTGGCCACCATTAGAAGGAAGTAGCCAAGTCCCCCCCCTAGTGGGGCATGCATGCCAAGCCCATTGGCCCCCATCCAACATGCAAGTAATAATACAACTACTTCCAATGCCTTACTAGACTCTTATGATATGTGAAGAATGTAAAAGAAGTACTAAGCCAAATGAGCATGGCTTGAAGGATGTGGCCACCATTAGAGGAAGTAGCCAAGTCCCCCCCTAGTGGGGCATGCATGCCAAGCCCATTGGCCCCATCCAACATGCAAGTCAACATTCATCTACTTCAATGCCTTACTAGACTCTTTATGATATGTGAAGAATGTAAAAGAAGTACTAAGCCAAATGAGCATGGCTTGAAGGATGTGGCCACCATTAGAAGGAAGTAGCCAAGTCCCCCCCTAGTGGGGCATGCATGCCAAGCCCATTGGCCCCATCCAACATGCAAGTAAAAAACAAACAACCATAATGTGAAGTACAAGCCAAATGAGCATGGTTGAAGGATGTGG
>MVGU01001812.1:0-35047 GCA_002005505.1 Botryococcus braunii
TAATTAATAATAATAATAATAATTAATAATAATAAAAAAATAATATAAATAATAATAATAATAATATAATAAAATAAATAATAATAATAATAATAATAATAAAAAATAAAAAATAAAAAAAAAAAAAAAAAAAAAAAAAAAAAAAAAAAAAAAAAAAAAAAAAAAAAAAAAAAAAAAAAAAAAAAAAAAAAAAAAAAAAAAAAAAAATAATAATAATAATAATAATAATAAAATTAAATAAAATATAATATAAAATAATAATGATAATGGTAAGAGTAATAACAGGATTAGTAGTAGTAATAGTAATATGAATAGTAGTAGGATTCGGAGGAGTAGTAGTAGTAGTAGTAGTAGTAGTAGTAGTAGTAGTAGTAGTAGTAGTAGTAGTAGTAGTAGTAGTAGTAGTAGTAGTAGTAATAGTAGTAGTAGTATTAGTAGTACTAGTAGTAGAAATAGTGATAGTAAGAGTAATGGTAATATACACACTCTGGCATATATACACACTGAAGTACAGCCTGAGAAAAGTTTTCAATGCTCGGTATGCTCTACGACTGTTGAGTGAATGCAGTCGTTCCATTTGTGTCTCGTCCTCGCACCCCCCTCCCTCTCTCTCTCTCTGTCACTCTCTGCATCTCCCCTCTTTCTTCCCTAAATCAGCAGTTGACTGCTGCCCCCAGGGATTGTAAGCTGTAAACGTTGTACACCTGTTGAGAGTATTATTTTATGAACCTGAATGCCATTTCAGCACGCCAGCATACCAATTCAGTATGCATTAATACTGCCTCGCCTTCGCTATTCCAAACCAAAACAGCAGTTGCCAAACTTCTCAGGGGATTTTACTTCTGCCACTTGACACACAAGTTCAAAATACTGTTTTTTGGGTCCAGATTGATACCCACCACCATCCATCATTTCTACTGCCTGCTACCCACCAGTCAGGGTTTACATTTGTCGTTACGCGTGTCGGTTGTCTGGCCCCAGCCCCATGTCTCTCTCCCTCCCCCCCCCCCTCTCTCTCTCTCTCTCTCTCTCTCTCTCTCTCTCTCTCTCTCTCTCTCTCTCTCTCTCTCTCTCTCTCTCTCTCTCTCTCTCTCTATCACACCTATGGATGACACTATCTATCTATGCACACTTCCCTATCATGCAATACTCCCCGGCTTTCGCTATTCAGGCCCAAACCCGCAGTTCCCGCACTTTACATGGGATTCTACACCAGCCCCTGTACCCACCAGTTCAAATCCCTAGTTGTAGGGTCCAGATTAATTTTCACCACCAACTAGCAATTCTCCAGCTGCCTACACACCACCCAGAGTTTCCGGTTGTCGTTACGCCTTACAAAATACTGAATTGCCTTCGCTATTCCAGCCCAAACCACCAGTTCCCAACCTTTGCAGGGATTCTACGTCTGCCACTGTAAACACAAGTGCATATTACCGTTTTTAGGGTCCAGAGTGATTTCCACCACCAACCATCATTTCTATTGCCTACTACCCACTAGTCAGGGTTTACGTTTGTCGTTACGCCTTTCGGGTGTCTGGCCCCAGCCCCCTGTCTCGCTCCCTCCTGCCCTCTCTCCCCCTCTCTCCTTCTCCCTCTCTCTCTCTCTCTCTCTCTCTCTCTCTCTCTCTCTCTCTCTCTCTCTCTCTCTCTCTCTCTCTCTCTCTCTCTCTCTCTCTCTCTCTCTCTCTCTCTCTCTCTCTCTCTCTCTCTCTCTTGCCAGCTGTAAACTTTTGCACACCGGTTCACAGTAGGCTTTGACGAACCCCAAAGTAATTTCAACACGCCAGCATACAAAGACAGTAATGGACAGCCGTGCAAAGTATTGAGTTATCGTTACGCTGGACGACTGCGTAGTGCATTCTCTCTTGCTCTGTCTGTCCTAGATGTAATGGGTGGGTTTGCACAAGAGAACAGCAGGAAATTGAAGAGCAGAAGAAGAAATCCCCACGTGGGGCAACAACAAAAATGGGAAAGGCAACACATAACAGAGACCCCCATGAAAGGAAGAAAGGGGGGGGGGCAAAGGAAAGGAAAACTCCAAAAGAGAACACAGGGGTAAAAAACACAACCAAAAAGAAATAGAGGTAGGACATCAGAGAGGGAGATGGGACAAAAATGGGCAAAAGGGTAAAGAACAGCCACAAAACGAGTCTTCCAGAGGCGGGCGCAAAACAGGATGGACAAAAAGAATACTGCCCCGGCCAGGGCCATATATCTAGACGTTTGTAAGGAAAGTGAGAATGAGAATACCTGTACCCCCATCCCCGAACCCCCACTCGGTTCCGGAGTCTGAAGAAACGGTCCTGGCCGGGGCGGATGTCGTATGGTGGGGGTGGAGATGGGAGGGTAACGAGGGTTGTTCCTGGAAAAAACCCTGTAGGAAACCTGTAAGAAAACATATGTTAGTAGAACCAAAAATCACGAAAAACAGTGTGACTGCGTGCGTGCGTGCTGTCGTATACCTAGATCAGGAAGAATAAAGGTGATCCACCAAAGGAGCGAGGGAGGCTGCTGGATATCGTCAGATTTGATCCAATAATCTGGATCCTGTAAGGGGACGAAACGTGGAGTAAACAGGAAAGTCGGCAGAAAAGAAGAAAATCGTCCAGCAGGCGACGGCCTTTATGCCGATGATCACCATGATGTAGACGTACCCGGTTGTGGAGGTAGATGTATCAGACAGTAAGAACTGAAGAAAAAAGTGTAGATTGGCGAGGGTTCCCTGCAAATTAGGAAGAGAAATCCTAGGGTGGCGGAAGTGGGATGTCAGAAGCGGCAGCAGAGAAGAATATAAGAAAAATACAAGAAGCGGCGGCAGATAAGAATATAAGAAGCCAGTGGCAGATAAGTAGATAAAAGGCAAGCGGCAGAGAAGCCCGAAAGAGTGCTTGAAGACGAAGCCCCGGAAGCGAAAACGGATAGAGAAGGGATACGCCGAATATGCGTGCCGGTACATTTGTTGGTACCAGCACGCAAAACGCGGGTATACGGTACCAAGGAAGTCGAGGCCGGGTACCGGAAATGCTAGTGAGGGGGGGGGGGGGGTTTGAGCCAAAAATTAAAGCAAATGGCAGGAACCCTAACCCTGGGACTGGAGGGAAGGGGTGTTTAAACATATAATGCATATAATATGATCTGCGCAAAAAAGTGTTCTGCGCAAAAAAAAATGAGGAAGAAGATAGAGGGGCGGTTGTGCCTTCCAATCACACGTCCGAAAAAACACGGGAGATCCCCCTGTTTTGAGGGCCGTTTGTTACAAGTGACCATAAAAAACTGGATGGGTCAACGGCGGAATCCGGGAGGGGTATAAAACCGACAAGTCAAGGTATACAAAGCTCGAGCCGAATGGCCATACAAAGTAGGGACCTTCTGGAGGCTGCGATAAAGCCTACGCCACATCGGGCGCATAGGGTATGCATGATTCGTGAAAAACTGCATAAGTTCAGCAATGGCTTTGGCCGCCGTCTCGGGCATATTACAAAGCCTAGTGTACTCCATAACTTGGCTATGGAGAACATTGAACTTGTAACGATCTGGGATGTTAGAATGGAAGAGGGGCATTTTTATAAGGTGTACCTTGCCCTGAAAAAGTTGGCATCTTTCCGGTAAATGCCGGTAATAACCCTATGGCCCAATGCGTGTGGAACAATAGAAATATGCAGATTTAAAAAATTGCATGTCATCTTGGAGGCCGATGAGGTAACCTTGAAACCTAGATGGGGTGGGTAGATGCCGTTTATACCTTGTTCCTCATGGCTTTGTGTAAGAAAGCCTAGAAACAACGACGGATTGTGCGTAAGGCACGCTTCATCGTCAATAAACCGGCCCAGGAAACGGTATGTATACAATAAGTGTGAGGCAAGTAGAGACCGCTGTGGGTTGTCACCCCGAATAGCGGAAACAAGGGACGAGAAGAAAACCCTCTCATATTGTAAAAGGTATAAGTTTGCGACGTAAACACAGTGGTTGGCACCCATTGGGATACCAATGGTTTGTCTAAAAGCAGCACCCCCAAAAACCAAAAAGGTGTTATCGATACTGAACTGAAAAAGGGCTTTAAGAGCTTGTAAATTTAACAAAAGTTTTGTGGTCCCCGTCCCCGAAAGTTTCCCAAATAAACCCTCCCCACCGGGTGGGGTAGTCATGTGCATCCCAACCATGTTGACGTGTTCCCATGTACAAGTATCCAGAGACAATTGTAAAATGAGAGAAGCGTTATCATGTATGTTCTTCTTTGCTCTCTGGTATGTCCATAAATCATCCAAAAGATCACAAATCCTTCGGAACAAATCGTCCAAAAGGAAGGAAGGAAGGAAGATTACATCCAAAGACCAGCCACTAGGGCTGAAGAGGACGGCAGTACAATGAATGACCCATATCTTAGCCAACTAAGGTCGCACAGCACCTGGGAGAGTGAGGTAGCTCTCCAATGCTCTAGTCACAAATTTGGCAACCCCTTCAAGGTCTTCTTGCCACATAAACGTCTGTACAGATCGACTCCTTTGTTGAAAGAGATGCATAAATTGTTGCCGTACATGTTGTACAGCCGGACAGGTGAACAACAGATGATGTTCATCACCAACGAGCTCTGAGGAGCACCTCGTGCAAATCCTCTGGTCTCGAGGGATGCCTTGTTGTCTACCTTTATCAATAGGAAGGTCATGACACCCTAATCTAAATCGCATAAAGGTCCGCAATGTACAATTAGGAAGGTGGAGTTTGAGCGCACTCTTACGCCGTGGCACATGAGGCGGACGTGCGAACCACCTTTG
Source organism: Botryococcus braunii (assembly GCA_002005505.1). Taxonomy (NCBI): domain Eukaryota; kingdom Viridiplantae; phylum Chlorophyta; class Trebouxiophyceae; genus Botryococcus; species Botryococcus braunii. Next base: position 4,773 of record MVGU01001812.1, read on the forward strand.
GTATCTGCAGAATAAGGCTCTTGGGGATGCACAAGTGCGAGGGGAGATGTCCAGGTCATCCCATATCATGTCACTTTTACGGTCTAACAGATCCTTTACCTGTGAAATGTCAATCTGCAAGGCTCTATCAAACCGCACATGGTCAGCTATATAGTATCCTAGTTTCTTAAGTTGTTGCATAAGGGTACCCGAAAACGTTTCTCGGCCTTCTACTATTGCCAACCTAATGTCATGCATGAGGACCTTGTAGTGTAATGAATCAGGTCTCATGGCCGCTATATTGTTCCAAAACCTGGCCATACGTAAGATCCAAGTTGACCACAAAGAAAATATGTTTAATTCACAATTGATTATTTCCTCAGGGATTGTCCGACGCACCCCCAAAATCTGAGCTAGGACCCGCTTGTGCGCATCCAATAGGGGTATACTACTAGGTTTTCCCGAAGACAATTGTCTGCCTTGAAAGCATCTGAATGCCCAGACTTCACATCCATAGGAGATGAGGGGTGGTAGGCAAGCTAAGTACAGTTCTGTCATGAGCATCATTGACATGTTGCAACCGAGATTGCTATAAGCTCTAGTAAGGTCTTCCCATGCTATCCAGAACCTCTGCTCGAGGTTCTTAATGCCGGCTTGAAGGCCATTCTTGGCATGAATCTGTAATCCAAGGTATTTAACCTCCTGTACCGGACCAATTCTAACCCCTGCAACCTCTAGAGAGGTAGAGGGTGTCCGAGGGTCTGGATTTACTGAAAGGTATTGCGTCTTGGCCCCATTTAGGCGCATGTCCATACTCTTACACCATTCTTGAGTAGCATTCACCAACACCTGTAGGTCCTCAACTGTAGGCGCGACGAGAACAAAATCGTCCGCAAAACCTAGCACTTGGATACGTATTATATTTAAACGTGTGCCATCAGGTAGCTGAAGGCCAGCCGTGGGACAATGGTGTGCAAGATATCGGGGGAGTCCATCCGACATAATTCCAAATAGTGTAGGGCTAATGGGGCACCCTTGAGGAACACCCGCACTTGATTTAAACAACCCCCCATGTTTGCCCTCAATCTTGATCGCCAAAACTGTACTGTCTATTACAGCTTGAGTAGCATAAAGAAAATCCCCTTGGATTCCCAACTGCTCCAAAATATGCCCTAACTTAAGACGCGATACCCTGTCGTAAGCTTTAGAGAGGTCCAGGAATGCAAAATGCAGTGGAGTGATGCCCATTGCCCAATCTATGAGGTGTTGTATAACAAACAGTTGATGGGTGGTGGACATTTCAGGACGGAAGCCTGTTTGGCAATCAACACGCAAACGGTACTTCTCCAAGTAAGATACCAGACGCGAGTTCAACACGTTGGCATACAACCTCATAAGAGATTCGCCCACGGCAATGGGACGATAATTTCCTCTGTTATACGCGTCCCCTTTCTTATATACCGGTGTCACCAAACATACATTTGACTCCGCCGGTAAGGTACGTTGTCTAAGCGCCATAGTAAAAATGTCCGCAATGACATGACTTAACAGGTTTCGTGAGTAAGGATCCCCCGGGTGTGTAAGTGGCTGAGCATACCTAAACAACTCTGTAGGGTAACCATCTTTCCCCGGGGATTTCCCATTGGCAAGTGCTCGGAGACCCAGTTCAATTTCCTCGACTGTGAAGGGAGCATTCAGCTCGTCGCACTGGTCGTGACCATGATCTTCTGGGACTTGATGGGGAGGATATGCCCCAATAGGCAGACCATGCGCGGGCTCTTCAGTTCCAAGACCACTTGCAAGGGAATTTATATAAGAATCCCAAGCTGACACATCTCTAAGGGGTTCAGGCAGTCTATCTCTTTCACGCCGAAGGGTTTTCCAAAACCTATGGGGGTTGAAATGCTTTTGGTGTACCAATGTTTTTAGCTTTTGGGCCTGGTATGCCCTTTTCTTTTTCCTCACAATAGCATGGTACTTACGCTCTAACCTCCGGAACTCATCACCCCGCCATTTGGTTAACATTCCATACCTCCAGACTTCCCGTTTAAGGGCCCGGCATTCCTGGTCAAAAAAGGGTTGATGTTGACGCCGGTGTCCATTGTGGGGATATCTTTTGTATTGGTCATGCATTCCTGCTTTCTTTGCAGCATCTTTTATGAGTGCGTATAGGCAATGAATGCTAGACTTAATGTCCCCATCTTCAACCGCTTTTTCACATTGGCTCATGAGGTTTAACTCATCACTCTGTAATGCTTGGACATATTGATCCCTTGCAAATTGGCACCAGCTAATTTGTGACAATGGGTGTCCCCCTTGATCAGAAGAGGGACACGGTCTAGGATGAATAGGAATAGACAAGGATGCACATAGTGGGAAATGGTCGGACTCTGACCTCTCACAATCAATGCCACTGTCTTCTAGGTGTGGGATAAGATTTGGGGATACAATGATATGGTCAAGTCGTGTTGCAGCTGATCTACGCGTACCATGGTACGACACACCGGCCGGGATATCTCCCCTGACACGGCCAGTGCAAATGTAAACGCCTAATTTGTGGACAGCACGAAGAAGTTGCCGCCCATGGGGATTGACCTTTGGGTCCCCTCCAGGGGCCATGGGGGGAAGGGGACCAACTCTAGAATTAAGATCACCCCCTAGGAAAGCGTACCCTTCTACCTTTGCCTTACCGAGTGTTTTCTGGATTTCTTTCATTCTATTAGACAAACTCAAAGATGATAGAAGGGGTGATCCAGAAGGGGGAATGTAAGTTGTTCCGATGATTAGAGGTAGTCCACCACCCTTGAACTGAATCTTAGCCCACAACGATCCTTGTTTGGTGCAATAGGGGAGAATATGGTATTCATTGCTATATCGAATACCAAGCAATAAGCCTTCCCCTGCCCTCCCTGAGTGTGATGCAGGGTGAAAGAATAGCTTGAAGGGGGCCCAGAGGTCTCTTTCGATAATTTGTCTTCTAGTCTCACTGAGCATGATAATGTCAAAGGTGTGAAGGTACTCTAAGAGGCCTCGAGATAACAGTTTTTCAGTGCTAAGGCCATTTATGTTCCAAACTATACATCTCAACCTCAGGTGGCTAGATATTTCCTATTGAGGGGTTGAGGGGTTGGGACCCAGGTCACCTCCCTCTAGGGTGGAAGGAGTCATAAGCTCTTCAAGCTCTGGCTCGCGTTGAATGGCGATACGCTTGCCATCGGTGGCCCCCGGGACATGGCGGGGAGTCGTCCTCTGCTGGGGTGGCATCCAATCCATGCCTTCAGCTGTGGCTGCATCCTCTCGTTGTACTTCGCTTACGGTGTAGGGCATTGTGGCTTGGACGCCAGGGGCTCGGTCAGCGTGGGCGGCAGCCGGCCGGCCCCCAGGCACTTGTCGGGGACGTGCGCCCAGGGCAGCGTGGGCAGCTGCCGTACGAGCCCCGGGCGCGTTTTGGCGGGTGCTATGTGTCGCCGTAGGTGTGACGTTCCCTCTGCTCATTGCAGAGGCCCTCCGAGACTCAAGCACTGTGCGCGGTCTGCCATTGACAATTGTCTTCCACGCGTTGGGCTTGGGATCCAGGTGTGCTGGCTGGATTTCGTTGGAATAGTCCCTCATGGGTGGGGCCGGCCCATGAGGTTGACTGCTGGTCGGAGGAGTTGGTGCTACCCGGGGCTCTTGGGAAGCCCGGGCAGGAGGTGGGCCAGGAGGAGCTCCTCCTGGGACCCACTGATTGACTCTCCCATCTGCTCCGCGGAAGCAGAGGGTTCCTCCACGCCACAGCACTGGATAGCCTTGGGCTTTAAAGGCCTGGAAGTTGGGCAGAAGGCGCCGGCGCGCTTCTTGTTGGCTCGGGGTGAGGTCCTCTGCAAGAGAGAGGGAACGCCTTCTAAGGCGCTTGCTATGCTTGAAAGCGGCATTTCGTGCCCTTGTCGAGTTGAACTTCACCAAGACTGGCCGCGGCCTTGCAGCATTGGCCTTGAGTTGGCCGAGGCGGTAGGTGTCCACAATGTTGGGGATCAGCGATGGGAGATCCCTGTCCCCCCCAAATAACTGCCGGACATCCCCATCCCCCAAGTGCTCCTCGATCCCATAGACAATGATATTTGTCGCCTTTGAGATGATTTTTTGATGTTCCACGGTTTGTTCCAGTTGTAAAATACGGTCTTGTTGGTGTTCAACTCTGTCAGAGAGCGAAGAGACTCGGCCCTCTAGAATCGCGACTTTCTCAGCAAGTTTATTTTCATTTACTTCAATATCAATCGTACCATCCGAGCCAGCAGGGGAGAACGGGGCATTGCGCTTCCCTCCCCTTGTTGCATTGGCATCTGATGGCTGCGGCAAAGCCTTTTGTGGAGTACGGAACAAATTTATTGCTGACGATATCATTTGTAGATAAGTGAATCATATCATGTGGGGGGAGAACAAAGGAATTCCTGTGTACAACCGGTCGAAATCAAAGGAGTGCGATTTCGGGGCCTCGGTCTCCCGGAAGAAATGCCTAAGTTCATGCAGAGTTTCGTCGTGGGGGATGCGATTAAATATGGAAAGAGTCCGTACATAACCATGCGCATTCTCCAAGACGGGGAAACCTGGTACCGGGTGGTTCCAGGCTTCTACTTGCAGCCTGCTAGAACCAGCCTCCTCGTTGCTAGGAGGCTGATATAGAAGCAGCCAATAGCATGCCGTTTCGGCGTACATCTTCCCACCAATCTCGCTATGTACTTGTGGGAGTGCACGAGGTGGGACTGTCCTGGAGAATCGATCCATCAAGAGCAGCGTTTGAGCCCCACCCCGTGACTTCCGTTGATTGGGCATCCCACAGGGATGTACTCCAGTGCCGCTTCTATATCAACTGCCTGAACACAGACATGTGCACTTGTGATCTGCCCGGGGAACGTCCGGTGCCTTTAAATTCACACTGGCGGATCAAAGTTTTGTTCGGATAGCACCCTTCTGTTAGACACACTCCAAAGTATCTGAGCGAGACTGTGACCTTAGACCTTAAGCCGATTGTTTCCTCGTCGAAGATCTTTTCACAAGGTAAGAAAATGCAAAGTGGCTCCCATTGTCGCTCCCTATTGTAGACTCGCTGTCGCTCCCTATAGCTCCCCACCTCGCCACGAGGTGGTACTGATGGTCAGAGTACGAACAACACACAAAAACAATTTTGAATTGCAGACAATCGTAAAAGTTAATATTCTATGAGTATGACAAACTCAAACGTGAACTTCTTCGACGTTTCTTACTCGGGTTATGTGGTAGACATTCCGCGGCTGTTTGATACCTTTTTAGAGATGGCTTGAACTACTTTTTTAACCCCATCATTCCTAACAGTGCCTGAGTCGGCACCACTGGGCTGCGACATGACGGTGTTTAGGTCGAATGCGCATGGCAATACTGGAAAATCTGACGCGTGTTGCCAGAAAATCCAGTATTTTGAAAATGCCGTTTTCATTTGAAAGCTTTGTGAAAAATTCGTTAATCCCCACTTGATGCTATGAGATATGAAGGCAAAGAACCCAACGATTGATCAGGCGAGTTCGGGCGGTTGTTCTTGCAGGATGGCATTCGTATGGATAAACAACTACACGACCTCAAATATACCAGTCAAAACATACAACGACAGTGACTGGCTGAGATGGGTTCCCAAAGAAAGCTACGTAATTACCGCTGGTGAACGCAGAATGGCCGTTGACGCTCTTGGGCAAGACTCCTTCTGGGTACAAATTGGCGGTGGAGGAAGTCAGAAGTGTAGAAGAGGCACGGAAGTTGACATTGGAACGGTAATACCCTTCTGTCCTTCCGCTGACCCATGCAGCAATTCTTAGGACGGTGCCATCTGGTGTTTCACCTCTCTGGGATAGCTAAAATATAAGTCATTTCCCTTTTTCCCATCATTACTTAAACTGGTCTGCTAAGGTCTACACTGCTGCATGGTTGACTTAGCTGTCAAGCTAAATAGAAGCTGACAGTGGACCACTAACGGGATCACACTCTGGAGGGTCCAATTTCCCTCCTGAGGATAATCACATCAGGAGACGACTACATTGGTCCTTACGTGTAGGCCTAACCATTTGTGTCTTCCATTTGTGTCTTCCATTGGCCGTTGGTTCATAAGCCAACGGCCCTTGAGGGAGGCCTCTTTGCCTAGGAGAAAGAGAGGGGAGGAAGCTCGAGCGGGGAGACCTCCCATAGGGTCAGACAGGGGAAGCTTGCCCACCTTGGAGGGAGAAGGGTAAGATCTCTCAAGAGTGGGGAAGGGTATGGAGCCTGGGATAGGACAGATTAAGCAATCATCGCCACAAACTTTCCAGGGTGAGAAATTGGATGCCTGCAGGATCCTGCAATAAAATCCAGTGATTTTTTTAGGCACCTGTGCAGGTCCCACGCTGGGGTTATTAAAAATGGAAAAGGTACTCTGAAACCGGGCAATGCATGAAAGCCTCAAAAGAATACGAAATGATCGTGCTGCTCTCTCTCTCTCTCCCTCTCCCTCTCCCTCTCTCTCTCTCTCTCTCTCTCTCTCTCTCTCTCTCTCTCTCTCTCTCTCTCTCTCTCTCTCCCTGCCCCCCCTCTCTCCCCCCCCTCTCCCTCCCTCCCTCTCTCCCCCCTTCTCTTTCCCTCTCTCTCTTTCTCTCTCCCCCCTTGGGTCCCCCGTTCTCCCCCTCTCTCTCCCATCCGCGCTTCCTCCCTCCCCTCCCCCTCTCTCTGTTCGTCCCCCTCCTCTCTCTCCGTCCCAATGCCCGGACTCTAAATCCTATATTCTCCTCCCGTCCCTCTTTTCCTTTCTTCCTATTCCATTGCTCCCCCTCATCCTCCATCCTTTTGCCCTGTGCATGAGTGTAAGGGGACACCTCGTTTGCCCGTGCCCACCCAGCATGGTGCCCGATGCCTGATCTTTTGGCTCATCACGGCATCATTGAAGAATTTGCAAAGAACAGAAGTTATATATTGATGCATGTTCATTACAGATGTATCTCCAGATGTGTTCTATACATGAGGGTGTACTCTTGTGAAGGGTCTACTGTCAAAAACGCATGCACATATGCCAGTATGCCATTATCAAACGCACTTGCATATGCAATAAGCTGTCACATGTATATGCCGTATTGCAGACAGCGACTCTTAAACTTGCATGCTCAAATGTGGGTTGGAAAGACAAGGAGTACCCGGAAGGCTGTCTTGCGTGCTGCAAATATGTGTATACCACACCTCGTGAAGTGATCGATGGGTGCGCTGATTGAAAGCAGCATCGCCAGCAGTTGCGATATTGCCAAGCGTGACAAGCAGTATTACCAGCGTGACATGCAGTATTGCCAATCGTGACATGCAGTATTACCAGCGTGACATGCAGTATTGCCAGCAGTGGTTAAGCCAGATGTGTCTTGTGGGAGGCAGGCAGAGGAAATTGCAGCAGGAAAGGCTGTGGATGTGAGGGCCAAAAATGCAAAGCCGACAGCTTAAGGAGCAGCTCTGGTGCATTAGCAGCTATGAAGTGGCCCAGGCAGACCTCCTACAGTGGGCAAAGGCCATTCATTCCGCAAGCGCTTGAAGAAACATAGAAGAAGAATGGCTATGTAGTACATCAGACAAAGCTTTCGCAGAACTTGTGCTGAAAGTTGGACACAGCACGTGCATGTAGATATGTGTGGTTCCCAACAATTCTTGATGGTACGGTAAGGCTGTTGGTAGGAATAACCATCATCAATAATGGTAGTTGACATTCTGGTTTTGTTACAAGTCTTGTTCTTGAACTTACCAGATCGGGTCATGAGCGGAACACTGTTCGGTCAGACAACGTCATGGTCATGCACATGTCTTATTTGTGCTTAGTCCTGTGCGAAACTATTGGTACAATTATGTCACAGAGCCTTTCAGAGTATGAAAGTGACTCCAAAAGAGCACTGCATCAGAGGACATAGATCATGGGAAGAAAGACTCTGGCCCTTACGCCGGCATCCCAGAATAGGCACACTGCGCATTTTTGTGGTTCCTTGGCCAACCAAGCTTGGGCACCTTACACTTGCCGACCGAGCTCCTCATCTGCTAAACACACAGATGGTTGGGGATTTGTCGGCTTGGATGTACATGAGGCTGTCTACTATTGCCTCGTTTCGTGACTGTAATTTCCTATTGGCCTCCCCGCGAGTACCCCGGTTTAAGCTCTAGGGGCCAGGGAGGGTGCCTTTATACTTCATTATCAGAAGACATGGTCGGTACGGTGCACGGGCTGCTTGGTGGTCCTGCAATTGAATTTCGTACATGCTTTTGCTGAATCGAGATAAATTGAAAAGTCATGAGGTGCTTATATGACTTTACGTGTACAACCATGGAATAAATTTCAAGAGGTTGACCCCTGAGATAAATCTGAAGGTACGATGTAACTTTATATGAAGGCCAAGTCGAAAATCTGTCTAGTTGACGTCACTGTCATGGTTCCCCCCAACCTTTCTCTCCGCTGTGAGAGTGAGTGTGTGAATGCCATCGCCTGCATCAATGGATGTGCAAGCGGGGGTGTGACTGTTTCAAGATTCATATGTGCGTGCAGTCGTGCAGACATTTGCAGCTTTTGCAATGCTGGTGCTATAATCTGCCGCTAAAATTTGCGAAGTTGTGCACCAAGGCGAATTGGTTGACGCCACAATCCAGTCTTAGTTGAACACCTGTCATTCTTGCACAATTACACACGCAGTCTGACGACACTCAAGAGCTCTGGAAGTTTCCATACGAAATCATTTTTATTCCGGGAGTGAATTATCCAGCCAATGCTTAGCTTCACATCTTTCTTGGCCCGGTGACTGACGGTACCCCTGTAAACAGGGATTATTGCGGAGCTCGCTTGCGTATATGTGTTTTAAGTGTTGGGTGGTCAACAACCGGATCTACTTCTTTTACGTTGGGGGAAGGGGGGAGGAAGGGAGGGAGGGAGAGGGAGACGGGGAGGAGGGCCGGGTGGAGCGACAGAGCGGGGTACAGAGAAAGACAGGGGGTTCCCTGAGACGGTATATATACGCATGGATGACGTTAGCCGGGGATAGGCCCTGTCCCAAACGGGCCGCCGGTATATGAAGAGGATGGGTTGAGCTGCGTTGGGCCGAAACGTATAGCCCAGAATGGTGCAGAGACGGGTCTCGCCCACTCACGAGACCCGTCTTCGATCTTGCAGAATGGGACAGGGGTGCCACGACCCCCATCTCCGTCCCATACCGTCCCTATTCTGAGCCCCAGACGCCCCCACTATTTCACTCCGACCGGCCTTACTACTACTGCCTGCATTGGGTGTCCTTCAATCTCCTGGAAAGCAAGCAGTCAATGAACTCAATAACCGGTATGGCCACTGGCACCAGGTAAGCAACCTTATAACACCAGAAAACCAAAGCCTTAGGATAAGGCACCAGTAAGCCTCAGCCTAAGTCTAGATATATCCTTATCCAGACTTAGATGACATCAAGCGTGCTGGACCACACCCTGTGCCTGTGAAATGAGCCCCGGGGGGGGGGGGGGGTGATTCCGGTGGCCAAAGCAGACAAAAGTGCAACCCAACCGCTGTCAGAGTCACCACCTAGGCAGTCAGTGATTAGTCAGTAATGAGTCAGAGCTGCTACCTAAGCAATGAGGAGAAGCACAGAAGCCCCAAGGGGTCACTTTATCTCCTTGTGGCCCAAAGCTGCTTAGGAGCCATGACAGTAATGTCAAACTCATCAGAGGAGCAAGGAAATAGAACCGCATGAGAACTTTAACAAAGGGCACTGCTGGACTGGACTCTCAGCCCAATGATCACATGCAGACTACGAAGGAGAAGCCTCGAGAACAGCTAATTACAACACATGAGGGTGTAGAAGTTCTACTAGAACAGCATACTTCATCCGGGCCCAGGAAGCACAGACACAAAGACGCAACACATCTGCTTAGGTTATGCTTCGCTTTTCAAGTTTAAACACAGACACAAAGACGCAGCACATCATTGAGGTGACAGCAACTAACTACGAGAAGTAGCTGAAGTCCAGACGCCCGCTGGTCTTCCACTCACTAACCTTTGCGGTACTCCCGTTCCCTACTCCAACACTCTAAAGTCATCACAGACTGTTCTTGGATGAGTCAGTGGGGACTTGCGCAGCAAGCTTTTGGGCCTCAGCTATCGCCTGCATCCCCCAGCCCCAGCCAAACACCTCCCAGAGTCAGTGTCACGACCTAGAACTCTTTCTCGCAACCAAAGGGACAGGGACATTCTCCTCAGTTCGTGGAAGACTTTGCTGCATCTGGATATGCACCATCATGATACCTTGTTCAGAACGTCGGTGCATATCTGTTACGCAACCCAGCATTTTCTTTCCATTCAGTTCCGCTTCCTTGAACAACAAAGACAAGGCGAAGCTGCTCGCGCCAACTACAGTATTAACTGCAACCCATAGTTCTCCTCCCCACCCCCGCTCCCCCCCCCCGGGGGGGGGGGGGCTACCCAACCTCCCGTCACATCCAGTCCTGCCTAAAGCGCCCTGCTTTGCAAAGGCCAACATCCCCCTTCCCCCCTTCCTCACCCTCCCCAGGCGACTAATGACGACACGTTTCGCGCATCGAATCTCCCCATGTCCCCTTGCTCTCCTTCAGACAATGAGCGTCTCAAGATGGAATTTGACTTCCAAACCCTCTTCGAGCATCATCAATCTTCTTCTTCGACTTCACTGATCACTAACGTATCTAAGGACATGATCAAGGCTCTTTCACTGGTGGCAATTCCTAGACGAGTGTCAAGTCAATTATAAGACAAGAGTCAAGAATGCACACCTGCGAGACAGCCTTTTGCACTAAGCCTGGCCCGTGCTTCTCGGCAAGCTTCACAAGCTGTCCAAGCTGCTCATTGGACAGCGCCTGCCACACAATCACATGTCACCAGAAGCTTTCGGCACACTTCAGAGAGCAATCTACAACCGACAATGACAACAGCCACAACTGCCACTGGTTGAAGCATTCACAGTTCTCACCCCAATCCCCTCCCCCCCCCCCCCCCGGCGGGATTACACACACACACACACACACACACACACACACACACACACACACACACACACACACACACACACACACACATGCACAGAGAGGGGAGCGAGAGACAGGGGGGAGAGGGAGAGGGAGGTGGGACAGACAGATGGAGAGAGAGAGAGAGAGAGAGAGAGAGAGAGAGAGAGAGAAGAGAGAGAGAGAGAGAGAGAGAGAGAGAGAGAGAGAGAGAGAGAGAGAGAGAGAGAGAGAGAGAGAGAGAGAGAGGAGAGAGAGAGAGAGGGGGGGGCGGGGAACAGAGGGGGGTGGCGGAAGAGGAGGCAATGGCAAGTAAGGTATCCGAAAGGAAGAAGCAGAATCCCATGGCATCAAGCTGTCATAACAAATGGGCACCAGGGACAGGGTTAAGCTGCAACGTTTCGGAAGACTAATCCTGAGAGGACGCCTATGTACGGGGAAGTCTTCATATTGATACCCCTATTGATAACATGTCGTTGATAGGCCTTTCTTGAGAATAACTTACTACTCACCTTCTCAGCCATCCCGAACACTGGGTCTAGCTTGGATCCATAAGTAAGCAGAAGCGGTTTGAAATGATGCTCATACAAATATTCCGCCCCCTGCATGGTGTTGGACGTAATATTAGTTCTTATGCAAGGCCATGCTCTCACACTTAAAGCCACGGAGTAACCAGATACTACCTACAGACCTGTAAGTGCACATCTGCTTCTAAACACTGACCTCACCCAAGTTTCATCTTACACAAACCTCTAGGAGAGCCTCATGCTCGACAAGCAAAAACCTATTCGGACTTTGGTTCAACCATGGTCTGTACAAATGATGTGTTGTACACAATAAGCTTCTTTGTGGCTAAGCCCTCGGGAGGCCAACAAGGGCCATCACCCTCTGAAAAATTCAAACATCGGAAACGCTCTCATGACACACCCTGCAACATGCAAGATTCTATTGACAGGCTCCTGTACATATTTCCCAATTGTGAGCTTCGTGACAGGTGGCATATCATATTTACGTGGATTGCAACTACCTGAGACAGCGCGCTGGGTTGAAATAATCTCACCTATACCTCTAATGAAACATTTGGAGGACCAAACCACAAATCATATCATTGTACCTCCTGGATGCATTGCCACTCATAGTCTAATAAAATATGTGATAAAGTTGATGCAGGGATGCATGCAAGAGCCTGCCGACAGATAAAACCTGGTACTCTGTGTAGGCTGAACCTTTCTCCTCATTCCAGCTCCCCAATTATCAAGGAGCTCATCACAATCTTGAACTGTCCTTGCTTCTCGAACAAAAATGCTGTGTTTCAAAACTGCGTGCTGCGCCATACCTTGGTTTGGGGCATCACAAGCCAGAGGATGAATATAAACTTCAGTTCATAATAAAATGGTATCCTGTACAGCCCGATCCCCGTGTGCTATCACCAATATGTAGTGCAAAGTACCACTCTGAGCCTACACAGAGAGAAGGGGAGATAGAGGGGAAGAGGGAGGGAAGCGAGGCGGAGGGAGGGAGGGGGGGGGGGGGGACGGACAAAGGTGGGGGGGGGGGGAGGGGGGGAGAGGGGGTGGGGGGGTGTGTGTGTGTGTGTGTGTGTGTGTGTGTGGTGTGTGTGTGTGTGTGTGTGTGTGTGTGTGTGTGTGTGTGTGTGTGTGTGTGTGTGTGTGCACGCGCGCGCGCGCGTGCGTGCGCGCGTGCGAGGGAGGGAGGGAGGGGAGAGGGAGAGCGAGACACACAGACGAGAGAGAGAGAGAGAGAGAGAGAGAGAGAGAGAGAGAGAGAGAGAGAGAGAGAGAGAGAGAGAGAGAGAGAGAGAGAGAGAGAGAGAGAGAGAGAGAGAGAGGGAGAGAGAGAGGGAGGGAGGGAGGGAGGGAGGGAGGGAGGGAGGGGGGAGGGGGGAGGGGGGGGGGGGGGGGGGGGGGAGGGGAGGGGGGAGGGGAGGGGAGGGGAGGGGAGGGGAGGGGAGGGGGAGGGAGAGAGGGGGAGAGAGGGAGAGGGAGAGGGAGAGAGAGAGAGAGAGAGGGAGAGAGAGAGGGAGAGAGAGGGAGAGAGAGAGAGAGAGGAGAGAGAGAGAGAGAGAGAGAGAGAGAGAGAGAGAGAGAGAGAGAGAGAGAGAGAGAGAGAGAGAGAGGGAGAGAGGGAGGGAGGGAGGGAGGGAGGGGGGGGGGGGGGGGGGGAGGGGGGGAGGGGAGGGGAGGGGAGGGGGAGGGAGGGGAGGGAGGGGAGGAGGGGAGAGGGGGAGAGGGAGAGGGAGAGGGAGAGAGAGGGAGAGGGAGAGGAGAGGGAGAGGGAGGGAGAGGGAGAGGAGAGGGAGAGGAGAGGGAGAGAGTGCTCAAGCTTTGTGGAGTAAATCCAAATAAATTTTGCCCAGCCAAATCAGCATCACTCACGGCAGAAAACTCCACCAGCAGAAAACTTAACCAGCAGCTAGTGCAATTGGAGTCAAGACAAATCTTTCCGATGAACGACAAGGTCATCAATAGTGAATCTTCAACGCCATAACACACCATTGAAGCAGCCACAGACTGGGTCCCTCCAGAGTCTGTACTGATCCGTAGACGATCCAATAGGTTAGCCACTGTGAGCCGCATTGACAAGCTTGTGTTAGTGTAGGTAGCTACTGCAGATTTGGAAGATACAATTCAGACTGGCTGGCTTATCACCTGGGCATCATCTGCAGTACCAACGCTCTGCAAAGCTTTGAAGCTCATGTAACTGTCCATTTGAAGACATTGCTATGTCAGTTCAGACCAGAAAGTCCCAGACAGTATTCGGGCCCGAAATACTCATGAGCTCGGATTACGAGAAGAGAAACAACCATCAGTCATACTTCAATTAGAACGCTTATTGTTTTTCAAAGTGCAAAAAGCATTGTGTTCCGGATTTGTCAGAAGCCAATCTTGGCAGGTAAAGCAGACGCACATGGGGTAAACAAGACCGGCGGCCCAGCTGCAAACCCCAGCACAGGAAAGCTTCAGATAAAACAGATGGCATTGTTTAAACAATGGGGCACGGCACATAAAATCGTCGAAAGCGGTTGAGCCATGATCATGTTCAATGTTAAACTTCACCTGAAAATCCAGCCGAACCCCGTGCCAAACATACTGCAAAAACTTTATTGAAGTATTATAAAAGAAGAAAAGCAAGATCACTATAAGAAGTACAAGGTGATGGCCGTGTGTTGAGTACGGTATGACCTAACCTGAATGACTTCTCGCGCCTTGATCGAGGGCACGCCGTTCAGATTTTTGCCGCACCGCCCGGGCAGCAGTCTGATCATCAGAAATTGTACTGTTTGCGCCTCCGAGTTTCCTTGGAACCGCGTTCCTGTGGAATTAGTTAAAAATTACTAATGCATGATCCGTCCAGGCCCTGGACTCCAGGGATCTACGGGTGAATAGTATCCACTCACCCTGGACACTGTAAGGGGCGTGTTACCGATTGGACACCGACTCGGTGTCACCGACCCGACGTGTAAGGGGCGTGTTACCGACTGTGGGTCGTACAGTACGTCTCGTACTGTTACCAAACGGTCCAGTTAGATCCGATACAAAGATAAGAAAAAGTAGTATATTGTGTCAACGTTTTTCGGTGTGGATTATAAGAACGGTATCAGCTTTCAGAGTTGTTTGTGAGTTACCGGTCGGAAGAAAACAAGTGCGCACGAATAAATGCGCTGTCGCTCGGGGTGTCGAGATTTCGTGTTGTTGTTCTACCATTGAGTTTGCTTTACTGCAATGGGAAATTATACGGACCCAGCAAGTGCAGCGCTTGACCTTTGTCCTGTGCCCCCACGAGGTATACAAGAGTGTCTGTGGCTGTTACACAACAGCAACCCTGTACAGGCTAGTGATTCTCTGTTATGAGGGCTGATTGATGAACTGTCAACGGGTAAAACCATTTTACTTCAACTATGTTTATCTCACAAAGCCGGACCGGAGTTGTTGGCTGTATTCTGCACTTTTCTCAACGTCAGTGCCTTTGCTGTATGGTAAAAAATCGTGCTGCATAACTGAATAAGGCTTAGTGGTTGCTCAGATTCGCCAGAAGAAAAACCGTCCATGGCTGCTAACTTGGATGAAGACATTTTGAGATTAATACTACTTCACTGTCTCAAGGACACGGGAACAAATGTTTCACGCGCTGGGAGAAACAAAACTACCCATCGACAAAAGCTCAACAGAACGAATAGAACTGTGCAAGATATTCTGAGGTTTGGTTCGGTCAACAAGCATTGGCACAAGGTATGCAGATTAAGAGTACTGCTCACTTCAATGGGGATAGCCGGTTTCAACCAGGAACTTCTTTGCTGAAACAGGTTGTAAATACGTTTGCGACGGACCCACATACATGTTGCACATTCTCTATTGCCACTCGCAACTGCAGCCTTGGCTTCATATCTTTTGTGGCAAGGTGGAAGAATTGCATTTGTTCAGTAGAGTTTCTCAACCCTGTGTACCGAAGTGCGACATCAGCAAGGCTGCCCGCTTCGGTAGTAATCCCCTTTACCAACGAAAAGTATGCCCTCGTAAATGCACTGGGCAGATGTACATCAATGGATGCCCTGTCCCTGGGCACGCGCTGGTTTACCATCGTTAAGGTGCTTTGCAAGTGCCTTCTCAAGGTGCACAGTGAAGTGCCACCACATGTGCAGACAACTTCAGTAGTGCAATCCCTGACTTCCCTGAGCCTGAGCCGACACATTGTGGAAGTCCCCCCTGAAGTGGGCCTTCTAACACAGCTGGCTTTTCTGGAACTCCGTGGTTACCTTATTGTCATACCACCAGGTCTACGGTGTCATGCATGCACACGCCTTGTGCTCCGTATTGTTCGTGATGTGCGCGTACAGGGCCAAGAATCATTCATCCTTGGCCGCCACTTTCCCAAGCTGACGGCATTGTCGTATTTGGTGAACCGCTACCCATACAGATGGCCACCTCAGGTCTATGGCCATCCGACCCCCGTATCACAGTGCCATGAATTGACAGATTTACAACTTCAACTGGACTTGCAATGTTGGCACACCGTCTTTGACTCTAGTCCTGCCAGACACCTTCGAGTACGCTTTTCCTGCCTAAAAGATTTGTTGCTCTTTTCGTGCAATAATTAGTAAACTGGCTACAACGAGTTTCTCCTTTGCCTGAAGGCTTTTTCAGCTCTCAACTCTTCTTCTCTACAACCTGCTTTGGGACTTTCCCCCCTGTGCTATCCATCTCTGGACCGTGTTGATATGATGGCATGTCAAATGGGACTTCATGTTGGCACACTGTCATTGACCCTAGTCCTGCTAGACACCTTCGAGTACGCTTTTCCTGCTTCAAAGCTCTGTTGCTTTTTTCGTGCAATTATTTAGTGAACTGGCTACATTTTCTCCTTTGCCTGAAGGCTTTCCCAGCTCTCAACTCTTCTTCTCTACTACCTGCTTTGGGCCTTCTTCCCTATGCTATCCATCTCTGGACCGTGATGATATGATGGCATGCCAAATGGGACTTGATGTTGTGAATCCAGCAGCCAGCATAACGACTTGCACATGTACAGCTATTAGGGCTTTTGTTTAAAAAGCACATGCACGCGTGTATGCAACCCTGATGGCTGAACCTCTAATGCAACCCCTTCCTTTGTCCAGACTTTGCGGCTCACTCTTTCGAATGGCACATTCTCCTTCCTCGATGAGTTGCCATTGTTGTCGCGGCTGGACATAGATACCAAGAGGAATCCACGATTGTATACGCACCTTAATGTTGCGTTGCCAGCTCTTCAGCGCCTTGATCACGTCTCCATCTCGGTTCCTGTCATTTCCCTTTTTGCGTCGTTGCCCCAAGATATAATGGCGCTAGACCGGATTCCGTTGATAGAGACCTTCAAGCTATGCTATGAGAGCCTGAACATTGCAGAGGATTTGTGGACGCATCTTCGAGCAGAGGGTGCAACAGAGGCTGTTCATCAAGGCGCCTGTCACACTCTGACATTCTTTGACCACCGGTCAGTAGGACTTGATACAGAGTAAACAAAATTGCCCAGCAGCGTCAATACCATAGACTTCTGAGTGGGGCCAACCAGAACGTTGAAAGAAACTCTTAGTGGGGTCCAATGAAATCTACACGTTGGTTGTGATTGTACTGCTTGTTAAGGAACGGCGCATATGAGCTGAGACCTGCGCAAGCATTCGAATCAAGAGTACAACTTGTTCTCTTTTAAAAGTATAGAGAGCCAGATGGTCGGGGCCGTTCATGAGCCGAAAGCGTTCGTTCTGTCTGGATCCATGCATATGCCGAACTTGAGAGAACAATTCAAGGCTTCAGACTTGCTCTAGGATCCTGGAATTCCGGAATGGCATGCTCTGATTACACATGAATTCATGAACCACATGAACAAGTGGGATGGCTTAATTGGTAAGCGCATGCTTTAAAGTCTACATTGGCCATATATGCATGGTGGCTTCGCAATTACGGACCCTGTGCGCATATATGCTACAGCTGTAGCTGTAAAGACTCATGTGCTATAAAACTTCGAGAAAATCCTCCCTTTGAGAGGATCCTTTCCAATGGTGATGGCCAGGGCACAGTGATTCAACCGGCCGGACTGTGGCTGATACACCCACTTTTGCAGATGTACCTGCAGAGCATCGCTTGCAATCCCATTTGCAACTCAGTACCGTGACTTTGGAGCTAAAAACCACTTGAATGATGTTTGGTCTGTATATCGATCAACAATTGTTGCGGCGAGCAGCCAAGAGTTGTATTACTCTCCTCCGGAGCCGATGCACTCAAGCTATATAGGGTATTTCCGCATACATATATATCTTGACAGTACGCCAGCTGTGTACACAAATTGGGTTACATTGACAAGGCGTCCTCAACTTTTGAATCATGCTCGGTAATATATCGCACATACAAATGTATGCGTGAAATTGCAGACACACACACACACACACACACATATACATATATATATATATATATATATATATATATATATATATATATATATATATATATATATATGAGTATGTGATTGATAGGTATATACCGTGCGCGATTGGGCATACATCGGGGCATTTTCAAAGCTAGTGGGAACGGGTGCACACATGAAATATTCTGGGCTTGGCGTATCCTGCATGGTGGCGGCACGGAGGGTGTTAGACGATGTCCTCCTACTTGTGCGTTGTTAAGTAGGCACGGACATATACAAGTCAAGGACTGGTTAGCAACTGATTGATAGACACCCGGAGTGCCACTATAGTTCCAACCAAGTGTTACAATATCTCTCATCTCTCCTAACAAGGTGACGCAGTTCAAACACGCCTAACCTGCTCTCACCCAGGTCGTGTTCATTACTTTGTCCGATGAGCTAAACTCAACTCTATATGTCTAACATGTTCTAACAATGTTCATCTGAGTGCTAAATCCAGGAATACAATAAGGATTAAGTCACCTGCATGGTGGCGGCACGGAGGGTGTTAGACGATGTCCTCCTACTTGTGCGTTGTTAAGTAGGCACGGACATATACAAGTCAAGGACTGGTTAGCAACTGATTGATAGACACCCGGAGTGCCACTATAGTTCCAACCAAGTGCCTTCCCTATCCGTGCTTGCCCCATATGCCTCCTTTCTACAAACGTGTCTGTAACTTGCGTTATGATAGTCTTCGTTCAAATGCATGTATTGCCTGGCAGAACTCAGGGTTCTGCCTCTCTTTCCTAATTGGTATTGTCTTCATACGGAGACTTGCCATTATTACTCCTCTGAGGGAAAGGCATAAAATTAATTAACACAACACTTCCCCTTGCCTTTACCTCACAGAAACTTGGCCAGTCCCAGTGAGTTACGATGTCCCAGAAACACTTGTCTAACTAGTGGTTTGGTAAAAATGTCAGCCACATTTCTAGCAGATTGAATGTACTTGAATTCAACCTGCCCCTTTGCAATAGCTTCACGTGCGAAATGACAGCTAATTGCAATATGCTTTGTGTGTTTGGAGTACACCGGATTCCTCAGGTGGTTTATACACCCTTGGTTGTCACAATGAATCTTCACTATCCACGGTAACACTCCAATTTCCTCCAGGAAACCTCTCAGCCAATTTGCTTCCTTCACAACAGCACTTGCTGCCATGAATTCAGCCTCCACTGTTGAAGTGGCAACAGCAGATTGCTTTTTACTTCCCCACACTACTGCTCCTCCAAACACAGTGAGGACAAAGCCAGTGGTAGAGAAGCGATGATCCTGATCACCTCCATAGTCGGCATCCACATAGCCTTCTAGCTCTATCTCCCCCCCTCCGAGAGTTAGAACCAAATCTCGGGTTCCTTTCAGATACTTCAACACACGGATGGCTTCATTCCAATGTGCTGTGGTGGGAGATATGCGATAACGAGACAATACACCTACTGCCTGAGCTATATCGGGACGTGTGGTGTTGGCTATATACAGAAGAGACCCTACTAACTCACAGTAACGGTGACCTGGAGGTAGTGGACTGCCAGCACCAATGCTGTCGCTCCCATCTCTCGGTGCAGGCCTTTGGGACATTACGAAATCTTTTGTCATGGGAGTATCAGGTCCCACTGACTCAAGATCCAAGCCAAATTTCTCTACAAGTGCATCGATTTTAGGGATGCAACTCAGGGTGATCAGCCCTTTATCTCTATCTCTCATCACTTGACATCCCAAGAAATCCTTCACTTCCCCAAGATCATGGATGGTGAATTCTTTCTTGAGAAGTCCCTTCACTCTCTCGATTTCTGACATGCCCTTGGAAACTATCAGAAGATCATCAACATAGATCAGCACATAGGACTTTCCTCCATCAGTAGAGCATCTCACATACACTCCCGCATCACTCTTGCACACCTCATACCCCATGACTTCAAGTTTGTCATTCAGGGTTTTGTGCCAGGCACGTGGAGCCTGCTTCAGGCCATACAACGCCTTTCTCAATCGGCACACAATATTCTTATCACCATTCTCAAAGCCAGGAGGTTGCGTTACATATACTTCCTCCTCGAGCTCACCATTCAGAAAGGCGGTCTTAACGTCCACCTGATGAATTTCACAGCCCTCTCTTGCAGCAACAGCAAGCAGAGCTCTTCTAGCTCCATAGCTACTAGTAGGAGCAAAGACCTCCATCACATCCACTCCAGGGATTTGTCTGCATCCCTGTGCCACTAATCTGGCCTTGAATCTCACAACATTGCCATGTGCATCCATTTTCACTGAAAATATCCAGTGAACTGGAATAACCTTATGTCCACGAGGTCTCGGAACATACTCCATGACCTCATGAGTATCTAGAGAATTTTGCTCTTCCTGCATAGCTGCCTTCCAGTATTCCCACTGGGGAGACATCTGTGCTTCTCTCAAATTAGAGGGAACGTGAATTTTCCCAAATCTGACACCTGTGTGCTTTTCCTCTGAATTGCCTGATTTTCTCTCACTTTGTCCAGAACCCACTACTCTTCCACTGACACTCGCTGAGTTACACATCACAGGCTCTCCAGTAGAAGTAGAATGCTCTCTCATAGCACGCTCTCGCTTGGACTCACACTTGGCTTTGCACAAGTTACTCTGCTCATCCCTCACATCATCCTCCCATGCACAGGTACCTCTCGGACAGTCTTTGTAATTTGGAATCCCTTCACATTGTCCAGACTTCCGATTCACCTCCTCAGACACACTCTGACATGCCTGCAAGAGTTCAGACTCTTCAGGTCTCTCACAAGCAACATCGGGATATGGCAGAGTGTCTGCATACTTCCCCTGATTTATGTGATCCACATGCCTCTCAGACCGACTGCATGTCACTGTTGGGAGTGACCTCACATCTCTGACATCACTCTCCCAGGCACAGGTACCTCTCAGTGAGCACTTGTAATTTGGTCTGTCTCCACAATGTCTGTGCTCCTGATTCACCTCCTCCTCTCGTCCCTTACATGGAGTCAAGGATGCAGATCCTGTCTCCCGCTCACAATCATGTTTGGCTGGTGCAGAGAAAGCATATGATGCTTCCTCTGACCGGTGGCTGCCACCACAGTCCCGTCCAGGAGTGCTCTGACTGGACGGGTTGCCAGAAGAACTCTGCATGGTCACATCTCTTACATTTCTCTCAGTCACTGAACAAGACCCACCCATACTGCTCAGCTCCCCGGGACCATTTGCAGCTTTGCATGTAGCTGCCCCCCTCACTGCACTCACATGCAATTCATGCCCCTCATGTGAATCACCCTCTAGCTGCACTTCCCCTGGTCCCTGTGACAGAGAGTCACATTCAGTCAACCCCTCTCGCTCTCTGCGCTCTCCCTTCTCCTGTGGCAGCAGGAGGTCTTTGGCGGCAGTGCGTTGTTCGTGTCGTTGAGCCCGGGTCAGGCCATCCAATTGGTGGTTGCGGCAATCAGACCTAGTTGGTCTGAGGACCTCCTGGGCTCGCTCCATCTGCGGTCGAAGGTGGGAGTCCTGTCTCACTCCTCTGGCTAAGTCCTGTACTGCCTCCAGGGTTTGATCCATCTCCACTGGGTCACACAGTCTTCTGGATTCAGGCTCGGGCTCAGCCTCACTGGGGGGTCCTGTGACAGGCTGTGTGGGGAGGTTGCTGGAGGCTGGCAGGTACTCAGGCTCACTGTGTGGGTCATCAAGATCTGTCTCAAGGCTGATGTTGGTTGTGCCAGGGGAGGTGCCGGGAAAGACTGGGGGAGTGTCACTTGCAGAGGGCTCAGGACACAGAAACTCTGTAGACTGTGTTGAGGAAACGCTCATGCCAACCCGAGAGGCTCCCCTGAGGTGCTCCACGAAAACCACATCTCTGCTCTCCTTCCAGATACCCCCTCCCACATAGATCCGATAGGCTTTGGAGGAGGCTGAGTAACCAGTAAGCATCCCTGGCACAGTTTTAGGGGAAAACACAGAGCGCTGGACATCAGGAATGTGCACAAAGGCCAAGCAACCCCAGGTACGCAGTGGGGTTACATTTGGTTTGTAGCCAAAAAATAATTCTGATGGCGTGCGGTCCCTCCCGGTACTGGGACCCATGTTCAGTAGGGTGCATGCAGTTTCCAGGGCCTCCTTCCACAACGTTGGACTGGCAGCTGCAAAAGCCAGAAGAGTCCTGGTACGTTCCTTGAGGGTGCGATTGGCTCTTTCAGCCGCTCCATTCTGTTGCGGGGTGTAAGGAGCTGAGGTCTCCAATTTAGTCCCCTGGGATGCACAAAATTCTTTGAACGTGGCATTCAGAAATTCAGTTCCACGGTCACACCGGACACACTTCACTTTGGTTTTCTTCTGGGTCTGCCAGTATAGAATGAGGTCCCTCACAGCAGCACTGATGGCATCTTTGGACTTCACAGGCAGGACCGCCTTTAACTGAGATGACTCATCCAAAGCAGTCACCCAGTAACGTTCACCAGTTACTGCAGCAGGAAAAATGGGGCCCACAGTGTCAATATGTACTCTGTCAAGTGGTTCAACAGCTGGTCTACTGCTTATTCCAAATGGAGGCCGAGACGTCTTTCCCTCAATACATGCTTCACAGTAGACTGGACAATTGGAGCAGGGACATAGGGATGTATCAAGTCCCGAGACCAGGTCCTCATTGGTTAGGCGCTGCATCCATGTTTCACCTGGATGTCCCATTCTGCTATGCCAGAGGTATCGTCTGGCACAGTTGTGTGAGTTTTGGGTGGGGGTTTTGGACTTCACAGCAGCTGAAATTCTTCTGTGGTTAACACTGGGACTCAGAGCTACAACTTGATGAATATAAAATAGCCCTTTCTCTGCACTGATCCGAGACCTCCAGCTGTTTGGACCACAGACTTCAGTGAACGCTCCAACATCATCTGTGCGAAAGACTGCCCCATCCCGCAATGCTGCAGATACTGACAGTATGTTTGAGGTTGCAGAAGGAACACACTGAACATGATGTATCCACAGGGGAACTCCCACTCGACTGAGGATGCAGACAGAGCCTGATGCTACAATTCCTCCAGTGGCATCTGAAGTGGCCAGATGTAATGGGATGGGTTTGGCATGCACAGTTGGATTATGTAGTAGGGTCACATCATTCACCAGATGTACAGATGCTCCACTGTCCACCAGCCAGGATTGCAGAGACGAATTTCTGACAGGAGTCTTCAGGATGTTGAGGGAAATTATGTATGGCATACCTCCAGGTGGTGGAGGTGGGGGAGCTGGGGGTTGGAACCATGCCGGAAAGGCATCCAGTCCAGGGTGCGCCAGCTGGGCTGCAGGAGGGTGTGGGCCACCCATATGTGGAGGTCCCTGTGGCCACATTCCCTGCAATTGTTGGACCGCTGCCACTACGTTCCGTTGGGTCTCCTCGTCCCGCTTCCTCTTTCGACAGTCCCTCCAGTAATGCCCCTTCTTATTGCAGTAGTTGCAGATGCCCTTAGTCTCGGACTTGGCCTCAGAGACAGTTGGTTGGGCCTGCTGATGGACTGCACTGGCAGCTGGTGGGGTATTGGCTCCACTGGAGCCTTGTCCAAGAGCCAAAACCCTTGGTTGGCGAGGAGCATATTCATCAAAACCCACTGCAGCTGCTGTGTTGCGCAGAAGTCCAGCCAGCTTCTCCAGGGGTTGTGCTGCAGCAGTTGTGATCATTCCTGGCTCTTTAGCTGCATCAGGCAAGCCCTGCACAATCTGGGTTGCAACGTGTGCATCCAGTAGAGCATGGTTGTTCCTGTCAAGGCATGCCTTCAGGTTGATCATTCTGTTGACATATTGCGAAATCGTCTCGTCATGTTTCATTCCCTGGCTCATTTCTTGGAGCCAATCTGCATTGGCCTCGATATTATATCCACCAATAAACTTTCTGCAGATGAACTCATATGCATCATAAGCAGAGGGCAGATTAGACAGAGGTCCCAGCCATTCCTCTGGGACTGACTCATAAATCAGTAACATTGCGGCTGCGTCATGTGCTGTACCAGGCATAGCCTCCAGGATGGCAGGCAAAGACCCTTTTGACTCATTTGCTGCCAAAAATGCATTCTTCCAAACAATAATATTTGTCCCCCGTTCCTTCAGTTTTATGTGTACCTTGACATTTGTTGGGATAATCTTGGGCAGCTCATCTCCGCTGCATCTTGAGGTGCTGGGAGTACACGGTTCTCTGATGGGTGTGGATGAGGCTGGTTCACTGCTTGACGTTGATGCTCCACTAGCTGATGATCCTTTCTTCTTGGAAGTCATAATTCCCCAGTTGTCTTATAACTCCAGTACTCGCAAGGTAGCAGCAAGATCTTACTTCTGAACCAGGTGGGTTGAGCTAACGGACAGCCAACGTGAAGGTGAAAGATGTAGTCTTTGACGATAAAGGCTCTCTCGTCAGGATTGCGGTCTCCACGTTGTCCTCCTTCTCTGATTAGTTCGTTGTATGACGGAGGTCCTGATCTCAAGCGCGCTGGAACGTTGAGGTTGGTGGTCTTCCTGGCTGTTTGCTTTGTCCGCTTCTTCGCCATTCACAGTCTAGTGAGCTCCGATTTAGGCGCCACCCACTCTCAGCATCCGAGCCCGTGGGCCCATAACCTGAAATATTCTGGGCTTGGCGTATCCTGCATGGTGGCGGCACGGAGGGTGTTAGACGATGTCCTCCTACTTGTGCGTTGTTAAGTAGGCACGGACATATACAAGTCAAGGACTGGTTAGCAACTGATTGATAGACACCCGGAGTGCCACTATAGTTCCAACCAAGTGTTACAATATCTCTCATCTCTCCTAACAAGGTGACGCAGTTCAAACACGCCTAACCTGCTCTCACCCAGGTCGTGTTCATTACTTTGTCCGATGAGCTAAACTCAACTCTATATGTCTAACATGTTCTAACAATGTTCATCTGAGTGCTAAATCCAGGAATACAATAAGGATTAAGTCACCTGCATGGTGGCGGCACGGAGGGTGTTAGACGATGTCCTCCTACTTGTGCGTTGTTAAGTAGGCACGGACATATACAAGTCAAGGACTGGTTAGCAACTGATTGATAGATGTTGAGTTCTGAACATTATTATTGAATGCCTTGTGCTTTAAGTGATCTTCATGTGTGCACTATTAGGATATGGGTCCATTGAGAACATAAGGTACCTTGAGACACGGCAGATTCTGGACGTTTTCGAACATAAGGTACAATCCTATCTAGATCACACGTTTGTCGGATGAACTCTTAAGGCTGCCCCACCGGAGTGAATACCAACTGGTTGTGAAAGATGCTGGCATCACCAGATGCAGTCTTGTCCGACAGTTGTGTGCACTCAGCAGACAGTCGTACGGACTGTAGCTAGTAACTTCGTCTATTACGACCTGTCTGCTTGTACAGGTACGTGCGCAGTGTGTTGTATCATTTTGCTATTTGAGAGCGAACAAGCTTAGTGTACCTGTAGTCACTCAAACAGATAAGGACAGTGACTTCAGGGTATAGCATGTACTTAACGTGCGTCTAGAGCTTATTATGATGCTTGATCGGTGCTGGTACAAGATAATGATAACGAATGGTTGTGAAATGCTGGCATCACCAGATGCTAGTCTGTCGACAGTGTGTGGCACTCAGCAGACATCGTACACTGTAGCTGGAGTACTTCGTCTATTGACGACTGTCTGCTTGTACAGGGAAAGCGATTGCCTATAACTTTACAGGTTATGGCCACGCCTTCAGCTGAGCCAAGTAAAAGCAGGAGTGAAGGTCGTCTACGGATGGGTCAGACGTAAGCGTCAACAAAGGAGCTCGAGCATGGCGCAGCGGCGCAAGGGAACTCGAGTGTACCAGGACATTATCTTACTCACAGTTTACCTTCTGGTAAATTTCCATGACATGGAGGGAATTGTAGGGTATTGCTGCATTCCAGAAGTTTATGAGTAAGTTTGGCTGGTGAAGTGACAATAGTATGACAAAAAGGGGCAAAGAAAAGGAAAGTAGCAGTGAAACAGCAATGTCTCAACCTGGAGAAGTCAGTGGGGCCACTCCAGGGCAGTCTATGACCGGGACACAATCAGCCACTGCAGAACCAAAGGTGGAGATTGACAAGGCAGCCTACATCCCCAATACCTCTAATCCAAAGATGACTGTCATGCTTGATGATGGAGGGCGCAATTTTGAATTTTGGTATGAAAATTTGGAGGCGTGCGCAAACACCAAGGGGGTCAGAGCGGCTTTGGAGAGGCCAATGCCAGGGTCGGTGGAGAACTCAGCCATCAAGCAGTGGCTGATCCAGTCAGTTCCAGTCATCTGGCATTCTCAGATCTCATGCCACAAAGCAGCGTTCGACTTCATCGCGTGGGTGAAGAACAGTCACACTGGAGGGAGCAACCAAGACATCAACCTTGAGTGGTACAAGGAAATGGAGCAGGGCATCAAGACAGGGGAGACACTCAAGGTCTACCTCTACAGAATGATGGATCTGGCTACAAGTCTCAGAAACAACGCGTTCATCCTCTTGGACCACAATGTTGGGGAGCTGATGGTGAAGGGCCTCCCTCCTGTGCTGAGGCTCGAGTCCCTGGAGGTTATGGCAACCGACAAGCCGCCATTGGAGCTGATTCAAAGAATCCTGCGCGCCGCAGCCAGCCGTGGGTACAAGGACCCACCTGCAGAGGGAACACCTCAGGCCATGGCAGCTGCAGCAGTGGCTGGTCCCTCTGGGGGGGTAGCTGGAGCGTCATCAAGCGCTGGAGCTGCACCAGGAGTGGGAGCAGTACCGGGAGTTGGAGCAGCACTACCAGCAAACGAACAGCCTCCCGCTGGCCCCTCTGCAACTACTTTTGGTGGCAGGGGGCGTGGACCTGGCAGGGCAAGAAGGCCCAGAGAGGAGCTTACATGCCACTTCTGCAAGGCAAAGGGCCACTTCATGACTGACTGCGGACCGCTCAGGCAGCTGCAGGCTCTGCATCAAAACATGCAAGCGGCAAGCGTTGGGCCTGCAGCTTACTGGGGCCAGGGAGGCCCACAGTCGTCTCCTCAAGCCTGGTGGGACCATGGATCTGGCCGGGGTGGCCCGCCTTCATCCGCTTCCAGCCCTGGACCTCCTTCAGCATATAACTATCCAACAAGTCAACACACGTTTCCGGGGTGGCATTTACCACCTCCACCCCCTCCTTCTGGTGAGGCGATGTTTATCTCTCTCAATGTGCTTGCCCCAACTTCGCATGGAGCTAGCAGCACATCTTGGTTAATAGATAGTGGTGCCTCTGTGCATATAGTCAATGATCTCTCATTGCTCCATAATCCAGTTATGCATAGACAGCCTCTTCCTCTGCACTTGGCAACCTCAGACGCCAAGGGAGGAATCATTGCATCTGGGTCTGTATGCCTTGTGAATGCAAGGCACGAAGTATTCTGGCTGCACAATGTGCAGTGTGTTCCTTCTGCGCATACCAACCTCATTTCAGTCACTGGTGCAATTCAGGATGGAGCATCTTTCCTGACTGACACTGCAGGTGGTTACACAGCCATGAAGGGACCTGAAGGGTGGTGTGGAGATATCACCCGCGCACGAGGTCTGTTTTTTTTGGAGTTTGTTAGTCCTGTCAGAGGGCAGCAAGTTGGCTGCAGACATATTGATCACATGGCTGAGGCGTCTCATCTTAGGAAAGGACACGTGTGTAGCGAGAGATCTCTGTGGCATGCTAGGTTAGGTCATCCTGGTGCCAGCAGCATGCAGAGGTTCTCCAAGGAAGATCTGGTTACAGGAATCAATATCTCCCTTGCTCCCTGCTCTGAGTGCCCCAAGCACTGTGAATCGTGTATACAAGGGAAACACTCCAGACCTCCTTTCCCTGTATCTTCCAGGCCTGCACATCACCCACTCGATAGAGTCCATGTGGATACTGTGGGTCCCATATCACCTCCTGCCATCACAGGTGAACGATATTGGGTCACTGTAGTGGATGAAAGTTCACACCAAGTTGCCTCCCTGCCTGTGAAGTCAAAGGATTGCATCCCAAAGGCTGTGATAGACCTGCTCCGTTTTTGGCAGACCCAACGAGGCACGGTTGTGAAGTGTGTGAGGACTGACAGGGGTTCAGAGTTCCTGAACCAGCAATTCAAAGAGTTTTGTGCTCAGCAGGGCACTAAGATGGAGTCCTCAGCGCCCTACACGCCTCAGCAGAATGGGGTGGCGGAGAGGATGAATAGGACCCTGAAGGAGCGAACAAGGACTCTGTTGGTCCATGCTGCAGCAGACCCCTCCCTTTGGAAGGAGGCGCTTGAGACAGCTACCCTCCTCTACAATGTGGGTCCTACTTCAGGCAGGTCCCTGACCCCCATGGAATTATTCTTTGGTGTCAAACCTGATGTGTCTGTGCTGCGCACGTTTGGCTGTGTAGCCCATGTGCACATTCCCAGTGGCCAAAGGTCTGTTTTTGGGCCCAAGACCATCCCTGGGATGTTTACTGGTTATTGTCCCCAGTCTAAAGCGTATCGTGTGTACGTGGGGAATGGAGTGTGGAAGGAGAGTAGGGACGTCAGCTTTATCGAGCACTTGAGGGGGGCTGAGAGAGTGGGTCTATCAAAGGTCCAGCCTGGGTCTGTCTATGATTCTAGGATATCACCCCCCCTTGGCAGTGAGAATCTGGCAACGCCTCAAGCAATTCCCTCTGCTGCTCCACCCACGTTCTGGGATGAGGAGGATGACCATGGAGTGGAGACGCTTTCCACTAGGGCTCCTGGGACCTCTGGACTTTGTGCTGGGGATCAGTCTGGAGACGGGACCACAGCAGCACATGACCAAGGAAACCCCACCAGCCTGGATTCTACTGTTGGGACCCCAGAACCATCTCAGCACTCGTGGTCGGTGCTTGAGCATATGCAGAATCTGGCCAGGGGGGTGTAGAAACTCAATCCCAGGTAGAAAAAATGCAGAAGGTACAAGAGGGGTTGCGAATGCAGGGGAAGTCACAAATTCCCCTTCCTCCAGGGACCACCCTTACAAGGGAGCAGCGTTATGTACAGCGCGTGGCTAGGAGAGAGCATTCTGACATCCCATTGCATGCCCCTGACCCAGGTCAGGCAATTGTGAGTGAGCCAAACATGGTTGGTCTCCCTGATATGCAGGGGCAGGTTGAGACAGTCGAGGCTATGTTCGGTGCAGATGTAAGAGATGAGAGCAGTGGGTTAGACATGCCAGCAGTAGGGAAGCTGGTGCCCAATCCCAGTCACTGGCTAGTCATGCTTATGGTGTGCAGGCTGACATTGTAGGCGCAGCTCAGGCAAGTCTGGGTAGTGTGCCCAAGTGTGAGTCCAGGAGAGAGAGAGAGCTGCTGCTCCCCTCTGCATTGCGGAAGGTGCGAGAATGTAAGGGTGCTGCACATGAGTCCAGTAGTCAAGGAGAGAGAGAGAGACTTGAGAAGGAATCAGATAATCCCGGCAGTACTGCCCAGTCCCAGCATAAGGTACATAATGTACCTTATTCTGGCAACCAGGGAGAGAGAGAGAGAGAAGGGAACAGCATCAGTAAGGCTGACAGCCCTGCTGCACCACAGCATAAGGTACAGAGTGTACCTTCTGTCACGTTGGGAAAAGTTCACGTGCCCTCAAACTTGAGGGAAGCCCAGCGCTCACCTCAGTGGGAGTTTTGGCAGCAGGCAATGCAAGAGGAGATGGAGTCTTTAGACACCCATGAGGTTATGCAGTATGTGGAAAGACCATGGGCAGAAAGTTATCCCTGTTCATTGGATTTTTTCTACAAAAAACGATGCACATGGGAATGTCACTCGGTTTAAAGCAAGATTGGTTGCCCAGGGTTGCAGACAGATTCCTGGTATAGATGTTGGTGAGGTTTTTGCACCTACCAGCAGCTATGGTGCTAGGAGAGCTGTGCTGGCAGTGGCTGCCACACAAAATCTTGAGATCCACCAAGTGGATATCAAGACAGCTTTTCTCAATGGGAGTTGGAGGAAGAGGTCTATGTGACCAACCACCAGGATTGAGAATGGCAACACGAGAGTTGTGTGCAAGCTCAGGAAGGCACTCTACGGTCTTAAGCAAGCCCACGGGCTTGGCACAAGACCTTGAGCGACAAGTTGAGCGTGATGGGTATAGTGGTGCAAGAGCGACGCTGGGTATACATCAGGAGGCCCTGATGGTAATCTGTCGTTTATTCTGTTTATGTCGATGATCTTCTCATAGTTGCCAGAGTGGTTGCAGAGATTGATGGGGAGGAAAGAGTTATTGAAGAAGGACTTCACCATCCATGATTTGGGAGAGGTGAATGATTTCCTGGGGGATGTCAGGTCCTACGCCATCAGTCTCAGGGCCTCATCCATGGAGTTTGTGGATGATG
>MVGU01001813.1:0-12500 GCA_002005505.1 Botryococcus braunii
CTTCTAAGTTGCATGGGAGTTAGAGGTACCTAGGGATGTTGTCATGCACTAGTCTCTCTTGTTTTTTGGGCATCGCTCGTTGAGTATGCTGAAGTGCCCTGTTTACTCAAAGCATTGTTGCTTCAATTTAAAAACTTGGCACCTCACTTAAACTCTAAAGTTAGTCTTTGGCTCATTCATGAATGGGGAGTTTAGGAGGTGTACCCCTTTGAATGTTGTCATGCACTCGCTTTTGGGATTGGACTGTACCCTACTTCTTGTATTGAATGGGGTGTGCAAATGTCCTTGGTCTTTGTACAAGTCATGCTTTGGGGAGGGCTTGTGCATGTAGCATGCATGGTGGATTTTGATGTTCACTTACATGCTTGAACTCAACATTGGTACATGTTGAGTTGTCTTGTTTGTTATTAAATGGTGAAAGAGCAACATGATGCAGCACCACACAATTGATTTCAGGTGCAAATCATGTGATCCATGAATGTGGGTTGTGCATTTGTTTGAACACTGAGGATGGCTATTGGAGCATGTAGTTCCCACAAGGGTTGCAGGTTTACTTCTGATATGGCTAGTAGGTTGACCCCGTCACTGGCTTGTATGCCATTTTCCAACACAACTGAGGGGGAACTGCTGCCAAGACGCTTGAGGGCTGGAAACCCAAGATCGGTGCGGGCAGAGGACCCAAATAAGCCTGAGGGTGGCCAAACACAGCTGAGGGGAGTTCTGACCCCAAAAACAGTTTGAGGATGGGTGGTCAAGGCTATGTAAGCAATAGGAGAAACCACGAAAACCAAAGGGCCTACCTGAACACTTTAATAGCTGTGTGCATGCAGTCATTGGATGACTGGTGCATTTGGCAAGTTGTCAAATTTCCTTGATTGGTAAGTTACCAGTAGTGGTGCTCATACATAGAATGCTTCCCACATGTCATGATGTGTGTGTGTGGGTGTGTGTATTCATGGTTGCTTGGGCTTTGTAAGCTGGGTATTTTCACTGTTGGGCAATGACGCTAGAAAAATTGATTGACTTCCTGCTCCTGGTAGGAGCCTTGTGTGGTGCATTCTGCCTTGCAGTGTGCATGAAATCCATTGGGCGAGGGGAGGACCACTTCTGATGGATGGCTGGTTACTCCTCTGCTGCCCAAAACATGTCACAAACGTAAGAAAACCTAAACTGTGTTTAGAGCTTCAATCCAGGGGAGGGCCATTGATCTGCAGTGGGTGAATACTCTCTGGGAAGAGACAAACAGACTTAAAGGCTAATGCTTAGTTCAGGAGTTGCTGCCCATAGATAAGGGCTGTAATCTTTCTGAAAGGTGTTTAATAATATTTTGCAAAGTTTGGCCAAGCTATTTCAGTTTCTGGTATAACTGGAAGTAGCTGTGGCTGCTTCAGTGTTTGCAGACGTCGATACGTCTTTGCGCCAAAGGCGCGTTTGATACAGGAATCACTTTGAAAGTGATCTTCTTATAAGGCATTGTATTTGAGGTACTTTTAAATCATGTTTAGGACATTCTGTGTCACCTGACGGTTGTTCCCTGGTTCTGGGAGGCACAGGAAGGCTCTGCAGACCTCACAGACATAAAAACGTGTAAGTTCTAGTTCTGACACGTTTGTGACATATCTCCGCGTCGATGTCTGGCTTTGTCGCTCGAACTCGAATGGCTCGAGTCGTGGGCGCACGTTTTGTCTCCGTGTCGACTCTTCAATTTGTTACCGAGGTACAGTCCGGAGTCCGGACGGTTTGTGTTTCGAATCTTCTGGTGGTTTAAACCTTAAGATGTATGTTAGCCATAGTTGTTGGCTAGGACCTTGCTTAGGATCACTTAAGTTTTGACCCTTGAATACTGAGTTCACTGTCGTGTGAGACGTACCTCTTCCTAAGGTTTGAGGGGAGGCATGTGGATGCACATAGAGTGCATAGACATCATTATTTGTTATCGTCATCGAGTCATCTACTGGTTGCATAAGTTCAACAGTAGAGCTTCACAGTTGACAGTGTATTGCAAATTTTACACTACAAACATGTTGTTTCATGGTACTGGAGTGTACCTTGACATTGCAAGATGGAATGATAATAGTGAAGTGTTGTTTTGGGATTGTTGATACATAATCCCGCACTTCTACCTTCGCTTTGTGAGTTGAGGTGACATTGTTGTGCCTATGCTATGGGCATGTCACTTTCTTTCACGTGTTAACAATTTAGAGTAAGTCATCCTAGTTATGGATGAAGGTCATCATTTGTGATTAAGTCGTCTACGGTGCTTACCGTGTCTTTCGTTGGGATCACTTGAATAGGTTGGTCCTAATTTGTTTTATAGGTTGGTCCTAGTTATGTGGACGTCGTTGATACGACAAGCTTCTTCCTAGAATGTAGGGGAGGCAAGTTGAACGCTTAAAATTAGAAAATGACTAAGTAGTCATTAGCTTGGGTATTTATCTTAAGGCTTTCCAAGGCCAAGTGTTTAGTCCTTGAGGTTATGATACTGAACTAAGGTATATACCAATATATTGCACGAATACATGATGTTCATGGTACTTGTGTTTGCCGTAAGGGTTGTGGTTTGCGTAACACACCCATTGAAATTGATAAGAGTGTTTGGGATTCCTAAATGTGGGATCTCATGACACACTTTCATGTTTATGATTATTGTGAGTTGAAGTGATAATGTAGTGCCTGTGCTTAAGGCCGTTTCACTTCTTTCATATGAATATACTAAGTCACTTACCCTTCACTGCATGCAAGGGGAGGTGTCGTAAATCGTGAGTACCCCCATCCACCTTTATGGATGGAGGGCTACATTTATGATGTGCATTTGTGAAGTGACGTGACGGGTATGGACCAAATGTGGTCACATGTCAGTCATTAGACGATACTTTAGGGTAATAATGCACATGTGGCTACTCTCGAGAGTGCTTGAACCGTTTAAGGTTGGGCATGGACAATTTCGAGTTGATAGCTGAACTTTGGACAATTTAGGTCCTTGACATAGGTTCCTTGGAGGTTGACATTGTGACTCATGTTGCTCAATTGGAGGCCAGTTGCATAAGCTATTGCATGAGTCAATGTTAGCATTCATTTCAATAAATGGGAATTTAGGCATCCTTGAAGGATGTAGCGTTAACGAACACTTCAGTAATCTGCGGAGGAACTTCGAGATCCGTAAGGAGTCCGCTCGACCTGCTCGGAGGTCGATCTCCTGTTCGAGTTGAGGTACCGGAGCTTCGGTACCCAGCCCTTTGGGTGTTTACAATCTAGCTCACGATCTGAGGGCGTAGCTCCGATGGAGCCTATAGGCAATCTATGTTGCTTGGCTTCATGTCAGTTTCAATGCCCTTGAGTATATAAGGAGTCGTGGTTAGAGGGATGGTTAGACTTTGGGGTTCCACTGTCTCGCCGTCGCTCATGGCTGCACAATGTTTGTGCACTGACGGCTTCACTGCATAATTGTCTATGTGACTGGATATGCAGGTAAGGGTTGCTTAGCTAGGTTGAGTAGCACCATCAAACTGTAAACAGACTTTGGGGTTCCACTGTCTCGCCGTCGCTCATGGCTGCACAATGTTTGTGCACTGACGGCTTCACTGCATAATTGTCTATGTGACTGGATATGCAGGTTCTTTCTCCCTTGCACATTTTTGTGCATTCGGCCCACTCTTCGCTGACTCCCGGTATCATGTTTTACGACAATGTTTTGACTTCAAGACCTACTTCAATAGACCAACTTCAAGACCTGCCTCCACTACGAGGCTATTAATGTAGAACCCATATTGTTGTACGGCCATAGAAGCGGGTACAAGCGGGTAGCTCCGCTACCCGGTCAGGGACGGGTGCTTCAACTAGTCTTATATCAGAAGAAGTGAGTGACGCGCTTTCTGCTTTTTGCTCGACTTCGTCGAAGACGCGCCGATTTCTGCCTCTTTTCGGCCCCGTGGGCCACATGGACCGCGATCCTGCTCTCCTATTGGCTCCTCCGCCTTTACAGCTGAGAGTTGCAACGTTACATAGTGTTGCAAGGCTTTCGACCTCCAGTATTTGTACAAAAGTTCCTTGACTTTAACCGCCCGCCGTGCAACAACAATTCCCAACTCGGCCAGCTCCAAGGGTGCCAAGCCATTGACATAAGGTCTGTCAAAAACACCTCACAGGTGCACCCCATATGGATACACCCAATCCAATCCAAAATCAGCAGGCAGGCAGGCAGGCAGGCAGGCAGCCACACACACACACACACACACACACACACACGCACGCACGCACACGCACGCACGCACACACACACACACACACACACACACACACACACACACACACACACACACACACACACACACACGCACGCGCGCGCGCAGCATGCAGGCACGAGCTGGGACGCGAAAAAGGGGGGGGGGAGGAAGGGCCAAAGGCAAGGGGAAAAATTAAGGCAATAATCCAGAGTTTCCCCAGACAGCAACGCTTCGGTACCGATGAAGGTACCAGTATGACCCATTGTCATACTGAACTGAATAACGTGTGTTTGTGAAATGAACAAAGCCCGGGTACACTATAATTAGCCATTGAATCAGCTGATCTGAAGCTAAACTGAAACCAAAAACCAGGAAGCCAGGTACACCCAAATACCCTAGCCATTGGTGAGGGATGGCCCTGCCATGCCAGTAGACAGTGGAACCATGCCCTAGAGTTGCACTGAAGAACTGCTTTCCTTGGTAAGGAAACGTTCTGACACTTTAGACAGGGGCGTCCCTTGAACCTGAGGTGCTTTTTGAACCTGAGGTACTTTGAAGTTGATCTGCAATTAAAACTCTCGACATGTATCCCTCTAGATTCATGTCCAGTACACCCGCACCACCCGCACCACCCACCCCCCCCACACACACACACACACACACACACACACACACACACACACACACATACCTGCATGCGCGCGCCCACACGCACACGCGCGCACGCACACACAGACAAGGAACGGACGACCAGAGGGGGGGGGAGGAGCACAGAAATCAACAAAGTCCATCTGTCAACGTCGAGAAGCTTTCTCACGAGGGGGGGGGGGGAGAGGTAGGAGAAAGGGGTGGGTGGGGGGGCAGGGTGAGGCAGGGAGGAGAAAGGGGGGGGGGCAGGGTGAGGCAGAAAGGGGGGAGAGAGGCAGGGAGGAGGGAGGGAGGCAGGGAGAGCAGGGAGCGAGGGATAGTGGGAGGGAGAGGGAGAGGGGGAAGGGAACCGCGAGGGAGAGGGAAAGGGAGGGAGAACATATCGTATCTGATTATGCCCCAGCTTTATTAATCGTTTCTAAAAACAGACAGCAGTGCTGACTGCCACATACACAAAGCCCACCAGTTTTAAGATGAGGATATTGACTCCTATGAAGGACGGTCGATGACAGTGGCTTGCTTTCCCAATTCCAATATGGCGACTCTTCAACAACAGCAATTACAGGGCTACTACAACATTCAAAATGCCAAACTTCGCAAATGTAAGTTCTAGTATACCGTGACCCATGCACCGGAGGTTGTGACATCAAGACTCGTTGCCATGGCATGTCGTCCCGAATATCGATTTCTTATCTCACACTGCACAGAGTTTCTTCAGTCAGTCCATGATTTATAATCTGTCTTCTACAGGAGAAACTGCAATCTTCCATGAAGTGGGGTCGATCACGGTGGATTGCTTTGCCAAATCCAATATGGCGAATATTTAACAATCTCAATTTTGGGGCCATTACAATGTTTCAAAATGCCAAACTTCGCACGTGTAAGTTCTGGTATATCGTGACCCAGGCACTGGAGGTGGTGACATCAAGAGTCGGTACCACATCGTCACGTCGTCCCTAATATCGGATTTCTTATCTCACAATGCACAGAACATCTACAGCCAGTCCATGATTTACAATCTGTCTTATCATAAGACTCTTATGCAAGAGAACCTGCAAGCATCACCCGACAGTGACGAACATACGACCTTAAACCGAATGACGAACAGAGCATCGCAGCAGAGCATCGCCAACCGTCAACATGAAGGGAAAATCGTAAAATGCATGGCCTAAAACGCAACAGTCGAATGGCAATACGACATTGTTGCCGAAGTCATAATCGTACAGAAAGTCAATCGAAGTCGTGCGGCCAACTCGTGGTCTAACTCGTGGTCCGCGCGGCGTTTTTTTGATTTCAATTACCAAAATGTCAAGACGCATCCTCACAAGCTTTCCCATTGGACAATAATCGCGGGTTTCGTTGTGTTTAGGGCTATGCAACGCATACCGTCCGCACGAACGTCTCTCTCGTAATTGGCTTCAAATCGATGGAATGTACTAGGAAAGCAGATCCTGGACCACAGCGAATCTTTTTGGATAAGAGGAAGCGGCCCTTCCCCTTTCAAAGGGGCGAACTTCACATACGTACGACCGCAAAGTACAAGACATGCCGGCGAGGCTCCGCAATGCGCGATTGGGTTCGAAATCCAGTATGTATTCAGGACAGAAATTTCAGGCCACCGCCTTGCGAATGCGCGACATGCCAGACATCTGAGCACCGAAGAGTATGTCGACCACCAGAAATTGCGGGCGAATCACAGTTCCCACCCCCAAACCGTCCACATTTCCACCGCGTCACACGGTCACACACGGGAAATTCCAGGAACGCAATACTTGAGGCCACCTTCAGCCAAATGCCAGACATCGGCAGCGCCTGCGCAGGAAATCCTACAAATTCACCCGAATCTCATGGCTGCACGGTCGGGTACCATGCCAGCGGGCCACATTCCGGCTACCCCCAAAATGTTTTTTTGGCCTTTTTCTCACTTACGAATTTTTCGACTGCCCTACGAAAACCGGCAATTTTCCACTGAAAAAAGTTGCGTCGTGGTTGCGACACTAGGTGAGAATTATGCGCCTGCCCAGCGGAATCCTTAACTCTTCTAGGGGGTAGAGTGGCAACGTCAACCTACCCCCCCAGGGGGGGGGGGGTAGGTTAACTAGCTGTCGCGACTGCTCGCAATTGCAACAAGAAACTTTAAAGACACTCATAATTTATTTGTTTTCAATACTCGAGATTCGCTGGTTTCGTCTCATACGCGTTTGTTGGTTTGCTCTTATTCAGACATTTCGAGTTCGGTTTTGGAGCCGAGGTGCGCCCTGTCCGTCAACTCTTCGAACTCAGGACTAAGGTATCTTTTTTCTGTTCCTGTTGTTGTTGTTGTTGTTGTTGTTGTTGTCTATTTTGTGGTTCGGCACCTAGGTTCGAGACCTCTTCCGAGGTTCCCGCGTTGTTAACTGCGGCCCGTCGCTACGTGCAACATTATTCTTTGGAGTTCTGGGCACTGCTAACCGTGTTTTCAATGCAGTTTATCGCTTTTGTTTCTCTTTTGCACAACCACATCTCTCGGAACAGCGCCACTCGAGTTGCAGAATCGGAATGCAATCGCAACGAGGTCAAGCTGTACACATAACTCAGGCACTTGATTCTTTGACTTCTTACGTGACTCACCTGAATGTTTTGACTTCAAGACCTACTTCAACAGACCAACTTCAAGACCTGCCTCCACTACGAGGCTATTAATGTAGAACCCATAATGTTGTACGGCCATATAAGCGGGTACAAGCGGGTAGCTCCGCTACCCGGTCAGGGACGGGTGCTTCAACTAGTTGACCGAACCATGTGATGATATCCGTCCCCTCCTTTTCTCTATTGAATAACGGGGCCGGTGGGCGCCGAAACGGCCCACGTGACGGTTCCGTTGTTCGTCTCGCATTGAAATCAGAGTTCAACACGTCAGAGGACAGACCAGAAGTGGGGTGCTTACCGGCAACACGCTGAGTTAGCACTGCCACTTCGGCCTCGAGCATATCCACGGTACGACCGACGGAAGAATCCGCGTCGAGCTCGGCAGCAATGAACTACAACTGCCACACTCTCGTCACATATTCCGTTTTCGCCGTCGCTAGCCTCTGCATTTCGGCGAAATGTGCCACCGAGTCGAAACCCGGCTTAAAACCGCCCTCTCCAGCTACCTGGAGGTGCAGCTGCCTCGACAGCTCCGCGAGGTGAACCTCGATCGGCTCGAGCTTCGTGAAATACTCGCCAATTTCACAAACCAACTGCTGCACAGCGATCTCAGCATCCGGGAGTGCTTTAATCTCTGTGAGCTTTGCCTTTGTGAAAGCGCGACAATCATCGTAGCTCAACCCGTTCGTGAGATCCGGAACTCGCGGGTTTTTCTTCGCCCAATTGGGCCACGTATCGTCCCAAATGGGACTTATAGCAGCCCTCCTAACAGGACGAACTACTATAAACGTGTTTCTCAGGCCCAACGGTACCTTGACAAGAGTACGAAGAGCCATCGTCGCAAACCCCCGGTTCGCGACCACGGACCCCAGGTCCGTATCACACACAAGATACGCGAGAGATCTAAAACCCGAGGTTTTAAACTATCTCGCCGATACCAAATGTAGTATCTTGCTTGTCTCAAGTTCGTGTGAGAATGACCTCACACAGGTGCGACCCGTCTGATTGCACCCCGCCAACCAAGCTGGCCAGATTACGTAATGAGGTCATCGTACCCCGCTCTCCGATCACGCGCTATCGGCTCGATGCCGATCGGCTACCTAAGGGACCCCTTTCGCTCGGATCGTTACATTCGCAATGTCACCCGTGGCCACTTCCACTTCCAATTCATCCTCTTGTTGCGGGGTTATGTTCACTTTCTTCAGAAATTCTGCCGAGATGAATGAGAGTTCTCCCCCGGTATCAACTGCACAATCAGCGGTTGCCCCTGCAACCATACCGCGCAAGACCATTTGCGCTTCGGGGTGTGCTTTTCTCACCATTGATATACTGGGCCTCTTCTTGTCATACCACACTTCAAAAGACCATGGGGCCACAATTCTCTCTTCCCCATGCGCACTTTTCAAAGCTACACTTTCGTTGCGCCTCCCCTCCATAATTCTCTCTTTACTTTTTCAAAGGGGAGCAACACTTACTACCTTAGCAACTCGTTGGGGCAAAACAAAATAAGCGCCAATCTGACGGGCATTCTTCTTCAGGGCATTATACTCGGAGAGCACTTCATGGGCTTTTTCGGGCTTAAGCACGAACGCATACACATGACCATCTTGCATGGTCACTTGGGGGGTATCTTCACAAACAAGAATTTCAATTCCACGTCCCCATTCCAAACAAACATGAGCAGCCACAAGTTTTGAGAAAGATAAGTCGTCATACCAGCCAAAGCGCCCACGCCCACGAGAGGATCCACGCCCACTCGGTGCATTGCCGCGACCAGAATTTGGGGGACCGGCGTGATGTGCTGGGGCTTGCGGTACCTGCGCAGATCCTTGCGAGAACCGGGGAGTCATAGGGCACTCGGACTGCTTGTGGCCAGGGAGGCCACACCCATAACAAGTGAGCGGCATGGACTGGGATGGAAAAGACCCATGATGAAAACCGGGGACATGGCGATGATGCGAGCGATCACCGCGATCAAAACCGCGACCACGAGCACGAAACCCACGAGCCTTAAACACACCGCGCGGACGACCAAACCCACGATCGAAACGACCAAACCCACGATAAGCATGGTGATTCGAAGGAAACATATCGGAACCGCGCGAACGAAACCCTTCAGCAACAGTATCATCGAGCCCATGAGCGATCTGGTAGAGCTCCATATACGAAGCGAAAGCACGACCAGTTTTGTGGTTAATTCGACACTGAGAATGCAACGATGCACGCAACCCATTCAGAAAATTCGTAACCTTCTCATTCTCCGTGACCTCCCCACCAGGCATGGAATTCAGGTCGGCAAGAGCGGAGTTAAACGCCAAGGCATACTCCTGAACAGACTTCGAACCTTGACGAACCCCCTGCCAGGGGCGGCGGGCCTCCGTCACCCCTACATTCTTGTCATAAAAATCAAACAGGAATTGCTGAAAATCTTCGAAAGTAGGGGAAGGATGGGTTACGACATACGAGGACCAGTGACCCTGAATGCTTGTAGAGAGAAATGAGACGCCAACGCGAAGCTTTTGCTGGTCATCGTTGATTCCTTGTGCCTCAACATAATTCTTAACAATAGCAACCCAGTGCCTAGTGTTATTTCCCGTGAACACCGGCGGCTTGCCTAACGCATTAGACGGAAGCTTGTGCGACACCGCAGGATCACGAGCAACCTCCGTCATAAAAACCTTTCGCGCATAACTTGTAGCCCCGACAGGACGAAAAGCAGCAAGAGCACCTATCTTTAGAAATTTAACAGTAGCGACATAAAACTGGGCAATCGAACTAATGATCAGATCCGTATGATCGCCGACATCGTAGTTATCGCGCGCCACCTCGACCTTACACTTCGCCATCAGTTCATCGAAATCCTTCCTACGAAACCTTGGGTAGTCACTATCAAGCGTGAGATCAAGTGCATCAAGCTCGGCAACATCGCTGGCCGCCCCCAACTTCTCACAATACGACGTAACCAACGTGGTGAAAGTAACTGCCGACATTATACCCAACAGGTAGATTAGCAAAAC
The DNA here is from genome assembly GCA_002005505.1 of Botryococcus braunii. Lineage (NCBI taxonomy): Eukaryota > Viridiplantae > Chlorophyta > Trebouxiophyceae > Botryococcus > Botryococcus braunii. The sequence goes on from MVGU01001813.1 coordinate 10,517, forward strand.
CTTGCTTTACTCGCCGATACCACCTTGTGGTGGCAAAGGAAGAGAGAGAGAGAGAGAGAGAGAGAGAGAGAGAGAGAGAGAGAGAGAGAGAGAGAGAGAGAGAGAGAGAGAGAGAGAGAGAGAGAGAGAGAGAGAGAGACACCAGTCAGGTTAGAGCATTCAACGGAATCTGTTACAAGCCGGTCAGCACCGGGACTTCCTTCGACGCCAAGACGCGTGCCACTTTCCAGAGCCTTCATTTCAGGACCCGGCAGCTTCCTGCCTGAAATCCTGGCATTGGACCTGGCAGCTTCCTGCCGTTACACACCGTAACTCACTTGGACTGGCCAAGTTCTTGTAAGGAAAAGGCAAGGCGAAGTGTTGTGATACATATTATTTTGTGCCTTTCCCTCTGAGGAGTAATGGTGGCCAATCCGACAAAAGAATAAGGGTTTTTGACAAATAGGGCAGAACTTCATTTCTGCCGTAAATGACATGCATTTGAACGTAGATAAAGCTTTATCTTAAGATAACGCAAGTTACAGACACGTTTACAGGAGAAGGGTAGTGGTGTTTGCACGGATAGCCAAGGCACTTGGAACTAAACAAGCACTCCGGGTGTCTCACATACAGTTGCCAATCAATCCATGTGTTGTCTATGTCCCTTGCTTTTCTCATCGACACACAGTAGAGCGGACATTGTTTAACACCCTCTGTGCCGCCACTGCACAGGTAACTTGTTTTGTGATAGAATTCGGTAGCAGAGGCTACATAAGCTTCAGATAGATTACCTTAGGTGTATGTGCTTGTCGTTGTATCATCAGACAATGTGAATGACCCAATCTGAGTGAGAACATGTTAGGGTTGTTTGAACCACGTTTCTGAGATAGAATGAGGGAGCAATTTGTAATGACTTGGAACTAAACAAGCTCTCCGGGTGTCTCTCATACAGTTGCCAATCAGTCCCTGTATTGTTTATGTCCCTTGCTCTCCACATCGACACACAGTAGAGCGGACATCGTTGAACACCCTCCGTGCCGCCACTGCACAGGAATACGCCAAGCCCATAACATAACAGTAGTAATTGAAAGCTTACGTTATTGAAGGTTTGGGATTTTGACAGTTTAGGTTAACAAAAGATAAAAATGTTGGGGGCTTGGGGGATTGAAGACTTAGGTTGACAGTTTAGGTTATCAAAGGCTTGGGTTATCACAAGCTTAAAAAACCTATGCTCTCTCTCTCTCTCTCTCTCTCTCTCTCTCTCTCTCCATCCCTCCCTCCCTTTTTCATTTAAGGTTTAGGTTATAAGAGGCTTATAAGGTCTAAACAGGTTATGGAAGGCTTAGGACATTGAAGGCTTTGGTTACTAAATGCTTGAATTACCGGAGGCTTAAAGATATCAAAAGTTCATGTTTTCGAACGATTAGGTTGTGGAAGGCTTATGTTTTGTAGGGCTTGGGTTACTAAATGCTTTAGTTACCTGAAGCTTGGGTTATTGAAGGCTTGGGTAACTGAAAGCTTATGTTATTGAAGGCTTAGGTTTTTGACAGTTTAGGATATTAAAGGATTAGGTTATTGGAGGCTTGGGAGATTGTTGATTTAGGTTATCAAAGGCTTGGGTTATTGAAGGTTTAGCTTATTGAAGGCTTAAATAACCTAAGAGCGCGCTCTCTCTCTCTCTCTCTCTCTCTCTCTCTCTCTCTCTCTCTCTCTCTCTCTCTCTCTCTCTCTCTCTCTCTCTCTCTCTCTCTCTCTCTCTCTCTCTCACCCTACCTCCTTTGAGGGGAGGTTGGAGGGGGGGGGGATCCGGAGGGCACTTCTGTTACCGAAATCTCATTTTCCAAAACCTCCCAACTCTCATATAGGCATGCTTCATTAGGGGCTGTATGTGAGAATCATGGTTGTACAGGCAAAAGTTGATATCCTTGATGGTACCATAATTGCAATGCCCTCCATTTCCTCCAGCAAAAGTTCATTCACACAACTTCATTGTTCAGTATTGTCC
>MVGU01001813.1:15000-32500 GCA_002005505.1 Botryococcus braunii
TAGTTTCGGGTAGTCACCTCCCCCTAACCATAACCTCTCTGGAGCAGGTTGGCCCCACGCTTTCCAGCGCTTCTCCTGCAAGACAAGCACAATCATAAAAAGGCAGGGGGGAAATGGCTTCAGTCGGCAAAGGAATCCTAAACACATGATACTAATACGTGGCCTATCTTCAAATATGTGTACGGATCATACACCACAACAGTACATCTTCAGCATACTTGGTGATTAAATATGTCAGATTCTGTACGTAGCCAGTTATCCCAGAGCTGTTTTGTTAGCCCCACCTGCTCTGAGTATCGGAAGTCCAAGTCGCCGTGATCAATATGGACGAGGTAGTTGTAGCGTTCCAGCAGAAGCGTACGGTTCGTAACCAGTGACAAAAAGAATGCTGTGACAAGACCCGGTATTGTATTACCCATGCCCCCACGCTCTTCATATGTAATAATGTATCGTGCACCAGATGACGGGTTCGAAGTCGCGAGTCTGTGTCGCTCTTCATAACTTTTTATCAAGCTCGACAAACTGCTGTTATAACTTAGCAACGGTCTATTTCGGTCAACAGCACCTTCACAAGATAGTTGGCGCTGGAAGAACACCAACAAGAGCATGGCAGCCTTTACAAAGTTCCGCGGAAGTTCTGACCCGGAGAAAACGTTCGGAAGAGCCATGGAGCCCACCAGGCATTCCTGGCTTCGGAAGTCACGCCCGGGATGACAGAAGCTTCAGCAGAAGGTGAAGAACTCACCGTTGAGCTGAAGATGGGGCACGTAGCGCTTTATAAAGCCTCGCTTACAGCTAGAAACTTTAGCAATGGCTCGGACGCTTTATGCACACGCTCACACATTCTTCAAACAAATTGCAGATGGCATTGTTCCCGCAAAAATGTGGAATGTTTTAGTCGTGGTTCATGTGGGCATGTCGTGCTAGAAACTAGGCGGATAATCTGGCTGGCGAAAACAGCCAGGCCCCGCAGCGTTGGGAACTAAACTGTTTTTTGGTGTTCCGAATGACGAGACCCTTGGCAAAACCTTGCGAAACTCCACATTTTAATCGTCACCCCGAATTTTTCGAACGGAGTTTTGACAGGCGCTTTCCTCGTGTCTTTAAACATGCCATGCCACAGTCTTGAGCGTTTTTCAAATGTTACGGCGTCAGACCGACTTACATAAGAAATGGAGCTTGCGAAAGCTGGGGAAACTTCAAAATGCCATGGGTAAATTAATGCGAAACGTTGTTGTGGTTTCCTGCATCACTAACAAGGTTCGTGAACAGCGCGATTGATAAATCACTAAATTGTCATGGGTCATACAGTGACTACATATACACATTTACATATGCAGAGACAACGTCAGAGACACCTCCCAACGATTGAATGTGGTACAGTTAAGTTTTCTGTTAAGTCTATCGTTAAAAACGAGGGAATAGTTGAGGACTTGCAGCTGTTTTCCACTCGATGTGTAGTGTGTATGTGGGGTCATTATTCCGTCACTCTACTGGTGCATGGTGTTTTTCGATCGTCGGGGGACGCCCTGGGGATAACTTACATGTTTGTGGGAAAACCATTGCATTACACGTGTGTGCACACCACATGTTGTTTGTTTGCCAAGCATCTGATCTTGCAGCATGACCGATTACGTCTTATGTATGTACCTCCTGAAAACCCAGATCTGAAAGAGATCCGCGGTGTGAATGTTGAAGAATAACGGTACTTGGGTAGTGTTAGCGTGCGATAGAAAGTCGCTCACTGTGAGTTCTGCAACCCAAAGCCGATGTTGTTACCACAGATGATGGATGTCAAATGGCATAATCATAATCACCGGTTTAATAGGCATGTGGAAAGTTCTCAACGCAATCACGACGCATGCCGAACATAAGTATGCGCAGGTAAGACACATAGCAAGCTTGCTTATCAAGCAAGCTTGCTTGGAGAATACTCCATTGAATGTCTGTTACAAAGGAAATTAATCTAGACGTGCACATAAAGATATAAACTAAGCATACACCACCTCACTATTCTTACCTGCAACCCAAAGCCGATGTTGTTACCATTCACAGATGATGGATGTCAAATGACATAATCACAATCACCTGGACCAGCACTACTTATCAATGCCTTGGGTTGTAACAAATGAAAGACTAAATGATACACGATTCTCACTAGTCGGGGCTTACCGATTTAATAGGCATGCGGAAAGTTCCCAACGCAGTCACGACGCATGCCGAACATAAGTATGCACAGGTGAGACACATAGCAAGCTTGCTTATCAAGCAAGCTTGCTTGGAGAATACTCCATTGAATGTCTGACCTGCTGCCCCGATCTCAAAGCCATAAACTAGACTTCGCTGACCAATCTAATATACGCGTTACCGTCCACTCTTGGATGAAGGTTCAATTCTAGGCCTCTCATCCAAGTCAATTGATTGAGCTTAGTCTCTAACCAGTGGGATCCAGTCTCCCTTCACAATAGTAATGTGATCAAAGTCAGATTAATTGCCACTGGCAGAGACCACTCTTATCAAGAGATTGCTTGATAAGATTTCTTAAGTACTAAACCAAAAACCACACGAGAGCAATCTTCATCTACTAGCCGCAAGTATATATGAGCCAGAAACACCTATGAGCCACAAACAGCTACTAGCCACAGTAAGCTTACGACAACAAGATGTACAGCTAGATAATCTAATCACCATGAACATGTACAAGAAATAAGTACAGTTTCATCTATAGTTCGACTAGAGTCATAGGAATAAACAGCTTGCACCCAAGCAACTCGTCCATTGAGACCTAATCTCATGATACGTCTAAGAAACATGTTCAAGACCTATTGCATTTGATAAGGCACTACACAAGCCATTACATCCAACTATGACTTCAACACAATAACAGTCAATTGCTCACTGTATGCATGTAATCCTTTACGTGCATATGCATATGCATACTTAGTACGATTGTAACAACAGTATTCCGAGAACATAACTGTAAAAATGGTGCAATTATAGGGTTAGGAAGTGAGACGGAGACATTACATTCGGCTTGCACGGAATCCCTTACAATATGTATCCTTGTTGCCGACTAGGGACACGTCCCTTGAGCTACGCTACTACCCGGCACACTTGCCGTACTGCACTTTCCACGAGACCTTATTCAGAAGGACCATGATAACACGGATCCGACCCGAGCACTTAGCCGATTCGAACCCGGTCCTAGTCACTGTTACAACTCCCCCCACCTTAAGTGTCTTGCGTCCCCGCGAGACCCCGGTGAATAAACCATACTTCATAGTACATGGATTCGTTCCCTTCATACCTTAACCGTTGAACCGGTAGTGGTGGCCAGCCACACCAATCCTCAAGCTAAGGAGTCCAGGTGCGAGACCCAACTCGCTAGCAGTGCACCCCATACTGCAGCTGCCTTCTTGACGTCATACGACATACTTCCGCGGGCGGGTGGTTTACCATCACGTTCAGGCGTCCAGCACCCGCAATGGCCGCATGCTGAATGGGTCTCGCACGAAGTTAGCACCCACCAACGACACAGGGCTGCAGACCCTGAAACCACCAGATATGACAATAGGTGCCCAAGTGCGGGTCATCCTCTTCGGAGAAAAACGAGAGGGCGCGTCTATGTTGGGACGAGACATACTTCCTCGCCACTTTCGGGTATTGGCTCAGACTGGATCAACGCCAGCACGTGTCCCGCTACATGAATTCGGGCTCAATCCCTTCGGGATGTTTAACGAACGGGCCCCAGCCTCCCCCCACCTTAAGAGGCTTGCTACTAAGGCCACAGCCAAGGTCATCCATGACGTACGGCAGGTGCCCTTCACAACTGATGTTGCGTACGGTATTGCATCAACATAGCGCGAGTCTCCGGATTCGCAGCAAAATTGGATGTGGGTTCCCACGAGTTGTCAGTCTCGGGGCATCCTTTCCACTTCACGAGGAAATGATATGTCGGAGTGACTTTCTCTTTGTTACGACGGGAGCGAGTGACCTTGTGACCAATGATATCTTCAACTTCCAAAGGCTGCCATCAAGTATAGTTGGCATAGGAGGTGGAGCAACCGGTGCTCGTGTGCCTCCCTTATACGGCTTCAACAATGAGACGTGAAAGACATTATGCCAGCGGACTCCGCTGGGTAGCTCAAGCCGGTAAGCAACGTCCCCAACACGTTGGGTGACTTTGTAAGGTCCAATGTAGTTGGGTAAGAACTTGGTGCACTGCACCGTGTTCCGTCCAGCATTACGTGTAGAGAGGAGAACCCAATCTCCTTCACTCAAGGTCAGCGACCGGCGCCCCTTATCGTGCTGGTGTTTCTGAGCGAGTTGGGCTTTCTCGGTGTTGACACGAGCTTGGAGCCAGAGGTGTTCTCTATGAGATGCTGCTTCCAAACACACACGTGCCGCTTGCGTTCTCACTTGGCTCTCTGCCCTAAGGCGTGACGCCGCTTCAACGTGAGACGTCCGAGATTTCAGACTAGGGTCAAGTGCGGAGGGTAACAAGCCCTCAAGTCCCTCAGGTGCGCGGGGCATGCGCCCCAAATTGACGAAAAATGGACTCGAGCGAATGGTGTCTTGAAAACGATTGTTGATGGCGAATTCCGCACATGGCAGAAATTTTGCCCGATCATCCCCTTGTGGATTGACATAATTCCTCAAATAGTCTTGGAGGATTCTATTCATACGCTCCGTTTGACCATCTGATTGAGGATGATAAGCCTTGGATAGGCATTGAGTGATGTTCTTTAGCTGACACCATGCCCGGAAAAAGTTTCCTGTCACCTTTGGATCTCTATCCGAGATGATTTGCAAGGGCTTGCCCCAAGCACAAAAGATTTGGTTTTCCAAGATCGCAGCTAATTGCGGAGATGTCATAGTGGACTTGCAAGCAATAAACTTGCACATCTTCGAAAGTTTGTCCACCACGACCAAAATAGAATTGTTCCCCGTTTCCTTATCCTCCGGGAGAGCTACAATCCTATCCATGGAGATAGTATCCCATGGTTGATGTGGAGGGGGGATGGGTTGCAGTAAGCCTGCTTGGGCCAGATTTGATGCCTTGTTTTTCTGGCAAAAATCACATTCATCGCAAAATTTGCGGACTTGGGTATGGAGACCCGGCCAATGGAAATAACGCTCTATGAGGTCCTGAGTTTTGGACCAGCTACCATGTCCCCTATACGGAGGGCAGTGGTAGGCGTGGATGATATCCTTTCGTACTTCCAGGTCATGTGGTACTGCAATGACCAAGTGTCCCTTATGTGACTTATACCATAAACCATTCCGAAATTCCATCTTAGCCGTAGCTTCAGTTTGTGAAAACAAGGGGTCTACCGCGTAGGCGGCCTTCAACCTTGATATGATGGAATGTTCTTCCTCAGGTATAAATCGGTCTAGTGAGGGTGTTGCTTCCGAACGCTCCGTAACGAGCGTACGTTGCTTCTTACGCACGTGTTCGGTGTGTCAACCCCTTCTGTTGCGTCCCCTACTTCGGAGGTTGCAGAGGCCCTGGGTAGAGTAGAACTCCCCCGTTGGACGGTACGGGGATGCACACTAGTGGATTGACCCCTGGGTAAGGACGGGCCTCCCCGTTGGGTGCCATTCCCCATAGATGTTTCACCCCGCTGCGCCCCCCTAGTTAGGACCGCACCACAATGATGAGTGAACGTCATCGCGGCCAAAAGGTGATTAGGGCACCTACTTAAAGGATCAGCAACGTTTGTTCGGCCCGGTTCGTATTTCCATTCGTAATGGAAGCGAGATAAGAATTGGTGCCAACGGGCTTGGCGTCGTGAGAGCACACTCTTTGTCTCAAAGAAGGTGTTGGGATTGTGGTCAGTGATTATAGTGATTCCCACTGCTCCTTCCAAGTAAGGACGCCATACTTCAAAGTCGAAAATTACTGCTCTCAATTCTTGTTCAGTCACGCTATAGTTCTTTTTGGCGTCCGTGAGCCTCTTACTATTGTAGCAATGACACCATGGTCTTGCAAGAGAACTCCACCCATTCCGAAGCCGGATGCATCACTGATGACAGTGAAAGGCTTGGAAAAAATCAGGTGCTTTAAGTACAGGTGCGGACGCGAGAGCATGTTTGAGACCATGAAAAGAAGATTCACATTCAGGGGTCCAAACGAAGGGAGATTTAGGCTTAGTAAGCTTTTGCAAAGGAGCAGCCATTGAGGCATAGCCTTGTATGAATCTCCGAAAGTAATTGGTAAGACCCAAGAATGATCGGACTTGCGTTACATCATTAGGTTGCAGCCAATCCAAGACTGAACGCACTTTCTGGTCATCTACGCGGATACCATCCGCCCCAATGAGATGACCTAAAAACAGAGTCCAACGCTTGACAAAAGAGCACTTCTTGAGTTTAGCATATAGTTTATGCTCCCTCAGAATTTGCATAACAATCTCCAAGTGCTCAATGTGTTCCTCGAAGGACTTGGAATAAATCAAAATGTCGTCCAAATAAACCAAAACAAATTTTCCAATCTGCTACTGGAAAATGCGGTTCATAACCGCCGGGAAGGTGGCGGGGGCATTATTAAGCCCAAATGCCAAAACCTTGAAATTAACCTGCCCAAATGGGGTGCGAAAACCCGTCTTTTCTAAGTCACTAGGATTGATTTTGATCTGATGATAACCCGAATGTAAATCCAGGGATGAGAAATATTTCGCCTCACCCAACATGTCAAGGGTATCATCAATCCTAGGCAGAGGGGTATGTTGTTTCTTGGTGCCCTTGTTCAGTACCACTGGATCCCCTTCCATGTTGGTTAAATTGCTCCCCTGTGGGGGTACATCTGCCACCAGATTGGCCCTGACCTTGGCCCTGGCCCTGGCCCTGGCGTTGGTTATTCTGATGACCGCCACGAGCGTGCTTGTTCTGGTTGCTGTGCGGCCAAGGGCGATTTCTCTTGTTTCCTGTGAAATGACCAGAGCGGTCACGCCAGTCTTGGCCCTTGATTTTGGGTGTTTCCCTTGATGGGACAAACAAACCCGACTTATACATATGAATAAAATTTGAATTTCTGAGGGCCTGCAGGACATCCTGCAGTCTCGGGTCCACCTCCCCAGCAAAAGCAGTATCAATATATGTATTGATTTGCTGGTTCACTTGAGTTCTTAGCTTTTGGAGGAGGTCGCTATTTGACCTTTCCCCCTCAATTAACATCGAAAGATTTTGAAATTGGCTTAAGAACTTTGAGAGAGGGGTCTTTTCGTCCCAGAATAGTTTGTTAAACTTGTTTTTCAATGCTCTTACATCCAGAGCAATATGATCGAATCTCTCAATCAGGTCAGATTTCATTTCGAGGTAGGTGCACTGTGACGAAGGATTTTTCGGAAAGTCTTCGTATTTCATTCTTAAATTTCTTAAATACGAAGGGTTTACGAAGATTTACGAAGCATTTACGAAACCGATTCGAAGGTCGTGGAAAAGGGGCTTAGAAATGCGAAAAATTTACGAATTTCAGATGAAAGATTTGCGAAAGGTTTACGAATGGTTTGTCAGATTCGCCCCGGCCCCCCTGGCCTTTCCGCACTACGATAGAATCAGGAAGAAGAAGGTACATCTGTCCAGCCACGAGGGCATGATGAGATGTCCACAACACACACACAAGCCAAAACTAGGAAGAACTGACCACAAGAAGTGGCCAAGCGAAGAGCGAAGGCATAACTGAGCAAACGAAAAGGGGAAGGAAGGGGGATAGGGGGGGGGGGGGCAGCCACAGACGTGGCTGCGGCCAAGTCACCGTAGCCGGCGTAAATCAGCACGAGCCTGGAATGCATCCGAGATAAAGGAGACGACCGCACACAAGTCAGCGTGCCAAATGAACTGCCAAAGAGATCTAGAAGGACCCACAAACAAGTGGGGATAACGGTCCCGCACCGCAGTAAGAGCGGGACAGTGAAAGACAAAGTGGTGTTCATCACCCACAGAGGAGCCACACATATCACACAGGCGCTGGAGGCGCGGAAGACGTTGTCTGCGGCCCATGTCAATGGGGAGGCCATTGTGATGGAATGTAGGGATTTCCCGGCATTTCTGGACATTTCCCTTACCCCCTAGCCTAGGCGCACATGTGGCGCACATGTCGTACGAGCAACGCGAGTACGCACGTGCCTAGCGTCTAGCCTTGGCTTCCTAGCCGTCGAATTCCATTGGATAGTTATGGACGTTACTCTCATAGTAGGATTCTAGGATATTTTCTAGATACTATTGTAGAGGTTTGGTGGACTAGTGCGCTACCATTGGAGGAACGTGAACACACGATCACGAACCACGGGAAGGAACGGATAGAGACGTAAGCCACGGGAAGACACGCACTCAGGTAATTTGGAAGCTTAGTAGACCACAAGTAGGGAGTGGAAGCTCCGTGAGGTGGGGGTTACTTGTAATTGGAAAGAGCGTCCAACTTGTCGGCCATCCGGCCTTGTCTCTCTCTCTCTCACAACTTGGAAATTCTCTCTAACTTGTGCATTCTACTACAGCCATGAACACCAAGACGAAACCTGAGAAAGAGCCGGACCTTGGCAACATCAAGAGACAGATAAAGGAGGCGGGAGCGCTGAGCCTTAGTGGGGCGCGTAAACCACCGCACATAAGTACATAGCTGGGGATCAGCAGGGGCTAACCGAGGGGAGACATGGAGAGAGGCCACAGGGAGGGTATTGGCCTGCCTAATGAGAGCTAAAAAGGTATCCATATCAACGGGCTGCGGGCGCTGACAATCAGCCGCATAGGGGTAACCTAAGCGGCGAAGGGCAGCGATAAAAGAACCCGCCCAGGACGGGGAACGAGGCGTTACGCCATAGTAGCATGAGTCCCTATGAATACGTGCATAAAAGTGGTCGGGTGGGAGATCCACCAGAGAGTTCCAAAAGGTGACCACACGCTTGAACCAGATGTGATGAAGGGGCCAAACGCCAACCTCAGCAAGGAGCACATCGGTGCGGACCGTTTGACGAACCCCAAGGATCATCCGTAACATAGTAAGAAAATCCTTTTCTAAATCCTTAGCGGAGGGCCGAGTGGAAGATGGGGAAAACACCCGTAGACCCCAAACCTCACACGCATATGAGCAAGCAGGCACCACACATGCTAAGAAGAGACGCAAGAGAATACCGATCGAGGTGGCACATTTGAGGTTACCATAACGCGTGCTAATAGTAGACCAGGCCCCCCACATCTTGACACGTAAATGGCCAAAGGTGGCCCCAATGCCTGAAGCCGTAGAAAGCATGACACCTAAATGACGAGCCTGGGTCACCTGAGGCAGGGGTTGACCCTCATACAGCACGGGAGGGGGGGGCCTCCTTCGAGGGGGGGAAGACCATGGCACGGCACTTAGGAACACGCACCCGCATACGTGCGGACTGGCACCACTCTGAAGCAGCGGGGAGAAGGTGAGCCTGCAACTCCTCCAGGGACTTGGCCTGGAGTGTATAGTCATCAGCATAACCTTGAATAGGGACACAACGACCATCCCGGGTGGCGGGTCCCATACCCGGACACCGAGCTTCAATATAACGAATCTGAAATATTCTGGGCTTGGCGTATCCTGCATGGTGGCGGCACGGAGGGTGTTAGACGATGTCCTCCTACTTGTGCGTTGTTAAGTAGGCATGGACATATACAAGTCAAGGACTGGTTAGCAACTGATTGATAGACACCCGGAGTGCCACTATAGTTCCAACCAAGTGTTACAATATCTCTCATCTCTCCTAACAAGGTGACGCAGTTCAAACACGCCTAACCTGCTCTCACCCAGGTCGTGTTCATTACTTTGTCCGATGAGCTAAACTCAACTCTATATGTCTAACATGTTCTAACAATGTTCATCTGAGTGCTAAATCCAGGAATACAATAAGGATTAAGTCACCTGCATGGTGGCGGCACGGAGGGTGTTAGACGATGTCCTCCTACTTGTGCGTTGTTAAGTAGGCATGGACATATACAAGTCAAGGACTGGTTAGCAACTGATTGATAGACACCCGGAGTGCCACTATAGTTCCAACCAAGTGCCTTCCCTATCCGTGCTTGCCCCATATGCCTCCTTTCTACAAACGTGTCTGTAACTTGCGTTATGATAGTCTTCGTTCAAATGCATGTATTGCCTGGCAGAACTCAGGGTTCTGCCTCTCTTTCCTAATTGGTATTGTCTTCATACGGAGACTTGCCATTATTACTCCTCTGAGGGAAAGGCATAAAATTAATTAACACAACACTTCCCCTTGCCTTTACCTCACAGAAACTTGGCCAGTCCCAGTGAGTTACGATGTCCCAGAAACACTTGTCTAACTAGTGGTTTGGTAAAAATGTCAGCCACATTTCTAGCAGATTGAATGTACTTGAATTCAACCTGCCCCTTTGCAATAGCTTCACGTGCGAAATGACAGCTAATTGCAATATGCTTTGTGTGTTTGGAGTACACCGGATTCCTCAGGTGGTTTATACACCCTTGGTTGTCACAATGAATCTTCACTATCCACGGTAACACTCCAATTTCCTCCAGGAAACCTCTCAGCCAATTTGCTTCCTTCACAACAGCACTTGCTGCCATGAATTCAGCCTCCACTGTTGAAGTGGCAACAGCAGATTGCTTTTTACTTCCCCACACTACTGCTCCTCCAAACACAGTGAGGACAAAGCCAGTGGTAGAGAAGCGATGATCCTGATCACCTCCATAGTCGGCATCCACATAGCCTTCTAGCTCTATCTCCCCCCCTCCGAGAGTTAGAACCAAATCTCGGGTTCCTTTCAGATACTTCAACACACGGATGGCTTCATTCCAATGTGCTGTGGTGGGAGATATGCGATAACGAGACAATACACCTACTGCCTGAGCTATATCGGGACGTGTGGTGTTGGCTATATACAGAAGAGACCCTACTAACTCACAGTAACGGTGACCTGGAGGTAGTGGACTGCCAGCACCAATGCTGTCGCTCCCATCTCTCGGTGCAGGCCTTTGGGACATTACGAAATCTTTTGTCATGGGAGTATCAGGTCCCACTGACTCAAGATCCAAGCCAAATTTCTCTACAAGTGCATCGATTTTAGGGATGCAACTCAGGGTGATCAGCCCTTTATCTCTATCTCTCATCACTTGACATCCCAAGAAATCCTTCACTTCCCCAAGATCATGGATGGTGAATTCTTTCTTGAGAAGTCCCTTCACTCTCTCGATTTCTGACATGCCCTTGGAAACTATCAGAAGATCATCAACATAGATCAGCACATAGGACTTTCCTCCATCAGTAGAGCATCTCACATACACTCCCGCATCACTCTTGCACACCTCATACCCCATGACTTCAAGTTTGTCATTCAGGGTTTTGTGCCAGGCACGTGGAGCCTGCTTCAGGCCATACAACGCCTTTCTCAATCGGCACACAATATTCTTATCACCATTCTCAAAGCCAGGAGGTTGCGTTACATATACTTCCTCCTCGAGCTCACCATTCAGAAAGGCGGTCTTAACGTCCACCTGATGAATTTCACAGCCCTCTCTTGCAGCAACAGCAAGCAGAGCTCTTCTAGCTCCATAGCTACTAGTAGGAGCAAAGACCTCCATCACATCCACTCCAGGGATTTGTCTGCATCCCTGTGCCACTAATCTGGCCTTGAATCTCATAACATTGCCATGTGCATCCATTTTCACTGAAAATATCCAGTGAACTGGAATAACCTTATGTCCACGAGGTCTCGGAACATACTCCATGACCTCATGAGTATCTAGAGAATTTTGCTCTTCCTGCATAGCTGCCTTCCAGTATTCCCACTGGGGAGACATCTGTGCTTCTCTCAAATTAGAGGGAACGTGAATTTTCCCAAATCTGACACCTGTGTGCTTTTCCTCTGAATTGCCTGATTTTCTCTCACTTTGTCCAGAACCCACTACTCTTCCACTGACACTCGCTGAGTTACACATCACAGGCTCTCCAGTAGAAGTAGAATGCTCTCTCATAGCACGCTCTCGCTTGGACTCACACTTGGCTTTGCACAAGTTACTCTGCTCATCCCTCACATCATCCTCCCATGCACAGGTACCTCTCGGACAGTCTTTGTAATTTGGAATCCCTTCACATTGTCCAGACTTCCGATTCACCTCCTCAGACACACTCTGACATGCCTGCAAGAGTTCAGACTCTTCAGGTCTCTCACAAGCAACATCGGGATATGGCAGAGTGTCTGCATACTTCCCCTGATTTATGTGATCCACATGCCTCTCAGACCGACTGCATGTCACTGTTGGGAGTGACCTCACATCTCTGACATCACTCTCCCAGGCACAGGTACCTCTCAGTGAGCACTTGTAATTTGGTCTGTCTCCACAATGTCTGTGCTCCTGATTCACCTCCTCCTCTCGTCCCTTACATGGAGTCAAGGATGCAGATCCTGTCTCCCGCTCACAATCATGTTTGGCTGGTGCAGAGAAAGCATATGATGCTTCCTCTGACCGGTGGCTGCCACCACAGTCCCGTCCAGGAGTGCTCTGACTGGACGGGTTGCCAGAAGAACTCTGCATGGTCACATCTCTTACATTTCTCTCAGTCACTGAACAAGACCCACCCATACTGCTCAGCTCCCCGGGACCATTTGCAGCTTTGCATGTAGCTGCCCCCCTCACTGCACTCACATGCAATTCATGCCCCTCATGTGAATCACCCTCTAGCTGCACTTCCCCTGGTCCCTGTGACAGAGAGTCACATTCAGTCAACCCCTCTCGCTCTCTGCTCTCTCCCTTCTCCTGTGGCAGCAGGAGGTCTTTGGCGGCAGTGCGTTGTTCGTGTCGTTGAGCCCGGGTCAGGCCATCCAATTGGTGGTTGCGGCAATCAGACCTAGTTGGTCTGAGGACCTCCTGGGCTCGCTCCATCTGCGGTCGAAGGTGGGAGTCCTGTCTCACTCCTCTGGCTAAGTCCTGTACTGCCTCCAGGGTTTGATCCATCTCCACTGGGTCACACAGTCTTCTGGATTCAGGCTCGGGCTCAGCCTCACTGGGGGGTCCTGTGACAGGCTGTGTGGGGAGGTTGCTGGAGGCTGGCAGGTACTCAGGCTCACTGTGTGGGTCATCAAGATCTGTCTCAAGGCTGATGTTGGTTGTGCCAGGGGAGGTGCCGGGAAAGACTGGGGGAGTGTCACTTGCAGAGGGCTCAGGACACAGAAACTCTGTAGACTGTGTTGAGGAAACGCTCATGCCAACCCGAGAGGCTCCCCTGAGGTGCTCCACGAAAACCACATCTCTGCTCTCCTTCCAGATACCCCCTCCCACATAGATCCGATAGGCTTTGGAGGAGGCTGAGTAACCAGTAAGCATCCCTGGCACAGTTTTAGGGGAAAACACAGAGCGCTGGACATCAGGAATGTGCACAAAGGCCAAGCAACCCCAGGTACGCAGTGGGGTTACATTTGGTTTGTAGCCAAAAAATAATTCTGATGGCGTGCGGTCCCTCCCGGTACTGGGACCCATGTTCAGTAGGGTGCATGCAGTTTCCAGGGCCTCCTTCCACAACGTTGGACTGGCAGCTGCAAAAGCCAGAAGAGTCCTGGTACGTTCCTTGAGGGTGCGATTGGCTCTTTCAGCCGCTCCATTCTGTTGCGGGGTGTAAGGAGCTGAGGTCTCCAATTTAGTCCCCTGGGATGCACAAAATTCTTTGAACGTGGCATTCAGAAATTCAGTTCCACGGTCACACCGGACACACTTCACTTTGGTTTTCTTCTGGGTCTGCCAGTATAGAATGAGGTCCCTCACAGCAGCACTGATGGCATCTTTGGACTTCACAGGCAGGACCGCCTTTAACTGAGATGACTCATCCAAAGCAGTCACCCAGTAACGTTCACCAGTTACTGCAGCAGGAAAAATGGGGCCCACAGTGTCAATATGTACTCTGTCAAGTGGTTCAACAGCTGGTCTACTGCTTATTCCAAATGGAGGCCGAGACGTCTTTCCCTCAATACATGCTTCACAGTAGACTGGACAATTGGAGCAGGGACATAGGGATGTATCAAGTCCCGAGACCAGGTCCTCATTGGTTAGGCGCTGCATCCATGTTTCACCTGGATGTCCCATTCTGCTATGCCAGAGGTATCGTCTGGCACAGTTGTGTGAGTTTTGGGTGGGGGTTTTGGACTTCACAGCAGCTGAAATTCTTCTGTGGTTAACACTGGGACTCAGAGCTACAACTTGATGAATATAAAATAGCCCTTTCTCTGCACTGATCCGAGACCTCCAGCTGTTTGGACCACAGACTTCAGTGAACGCTCCAACATCATCTGTGCGAAAGACTGCCCCATCCCGCAATGCTGCAGATACTGACAGTATGTTTGAGGTTGCAGAAGGAACACACTGAACATGATGTATCCACAGGGGAACTCCCACTCGACTGAGGATGCAGACAGAGCCTGATGCTACAATTCCTCCAGTGGCATCTGAAGTGGCCAGATGTAATGGGATGGGTTTGGCATGCACAGTTGGATTATGTAGTAGGGTCACATCATTCACCAGATGTACAGATGCTCCACTGTCCACCAGCCAGGATTGCAGAGACGAATTTCTGACAGGAGTCTTCAGGATGTTGAGGGAAATTATGTATGGCATACCTCCAGGTGGTGGAGGTGGGGGAGCTGGGGGTTGGAACCATGCCGGAAAGGCATCCAGTCCAGGGTGCGCCAGCTGGGCTGCAGGAGGGTGTGGGCCACCCATATGTGGAGGTCCCTGTGGCCACATTCCCTGCAATTGTTGGACCGCTGCCACTACGTTCCGTTGGGTCTCCTCGTCCCGCTTCCTCTTTCGACAGTCCCTCCAGTAATGCCCCTTCTTATTGCAGTAGTTGCAGATGCCCTTAGTCTCGGACTTGGCCTCAGAGACAGTTGGTTGGGCCTGCTGATGGACTGCACTGGCAGCTGGTGGGGTATTGGCTCCACTGGAGCCTTGTCCAAGAGCCAAAACCCTTGGTTGGCGAGGAGCATATTCATCAAAACCCACTGCAGCTGCTGTGTTGCGCAGAAGTCCAGCCAGCTTCTCCAGGGGTTGTGCTGCAGCAGTTGTGATCATTCCTGGCTCTTTAGCTGCATCAGGCAAGCCCTGCACAATCTGGGTTGCAACGTGTGCATCCAGTAGAGCATGGTTGTTCCTGTCAAGGCATGCCTTCAGGTTGATCATTCTGTTGACATATTGCGAAATCGTCTCGTCATGTTTCATTCCCTGGCTCATTTCTTGGAGCCAATCTGCATTGGCCTCGATATTATATCCACCAATAAACTTTCTGCAGATGAACTCATATGCATCATAAGCAGAGGGCAGATTAGACAGAGGTCCCAGCCATTCCTCTGGGACTGACTCATAAATCAGTAACATTGCGGCTGCGTCATGTGCTGTACCAGGCATAGCCTCCAGGATGGCAGGCAAAGACCCTTTTGACTCATTTGCTGCCAAAAATGCATTCTTCCAAACAATAATATTTGTCCCCCGTTCCTTCAGTTTTATGTGTACCTTGACATTTGTTGGGATAATCTTGGGCAGCTCATCTCCGCTGCCTCTTGAGGTGCTGGGAGTACACGGTTCTCTGATGGGTGTGGATGAGGCTGGTTCACTGCTTGACGTTGATGCTCCACTAGCTGATGATCCTTTCTTCTTGGAAGTCATAATTCCCCAGTTGTCTTATAACTCCAGTACTCGCAAGGTAGCAGCAAGATCTTACTTCTGAACCAGGTGGGTTGAGCTAACGGACAGCCAACGTGAAGGTGAAAGATGTAGTCTTTGACGATAAAGGCTCTCTCGTCAGGATTGCGGTCTCCACGTTGTCCTCCTTCTCTGATTAGTTCGTTGTATGACGGAGGTCCTGATCTCAAGCGCGCTGGAACGTTGAGGTTGGTGGTCTTCCTGGCTGTTTGCTTTGTCCGCTTCTTCGCCATTCACAGTCTAGTGAGCTCCGATTTAGGCGCCACCCACTCTCAGCATCCGAGCCCGTGGGCCCATAACCTGAAATATTCTGGGCTTGGCGTATCCTGCATGGTGGCGGCACGGAGGGTGTTAGACGATGTCCTCCTACTTGTGCGTTGTTAAGTAGGCATGGACATATACAAGTCAAGGACTGGTTAGCAACTGATTGATAGACACCCGGAGTGCCACTATAGTTCCAACCAAGTGTTACAATATCTCTCATCTCTCCTAACAAGGTGACGCAGTTCAAACACGCCTAACCTGCTCTCACCCAGGTCGTGTTCATTACTTTGTCCGATGAGCTAAACTCAACTCTATATGTCTAACATGTTCTAACAATGTTCATCTGAGTGCTAAATCCAGGAATACAATAAGGATTAAGTCACCTGCATGGTGGCGGCACGGAGGGTGTTAGACGATGTCCTCCTACTTGTGCGTTGTTAAGTAGGCATGGACATATACAAGTCAAGGACTGGTTAGCAACTGATTGATAGACACCCGGAGTGCCACTATAGTTCCAACCAAGTGCCTTCCCTATCCGTGCTTGCCCCATATGCCTCCTTTCTACAAACGTGTCTGTAACTTGCGTTATGATAGTCTTCGTTCAAATGCATGTATTGCCTGGCAGAACTCAGGGTTCTGCCTCTCTTTCCTAATTGGTATTGTCTTCATACGGAGACTTGCCATTATTACTCCTCTGAGGGAAAGGCATAAAATTAATTAACACAACAGAATCAGACCATCCGAATAAAGACCAAACAGAGTAGGACTTATAGGGGACCCTTGGAGGATACCGACCTGAGGCTTCAGGAGCTCCCCAGAGGTGCCCCCTACACATAAAGTGACTTGGGCATCTTCATATAAAGATTTAACAGCAGCCAAGAATTGGTCCGGTACCCCCACCCGAGTTAAGGCCTCCCAAAGAAGGGGGCGAGGAACCCGATCATAGGCTTTACTTAAATCTAAAGAGCATAAGAATAAGGGGTGATCTTTGGGAGCAAGGTCAATGAAGTGTTGGATCGCAAAAAGCTGATGCAATGTGGAGAAGCCCGGGCGGAACCCCGTTTGGGCCTGACAGCGCAACCCCTTGGATTCCACGTGCCGAATAAGCCTAGTGTTCAACAGGGTGGCGTACAGCCGCATGAAGGGTTCAGGGACAGCAAGAGGGCGGTAATTCGCCGGATCCAGAGCGTCCTTTGCCCCTGGTTTGAACACGGGGACCACCCGGGACACATTGAAATGAGGGGGAATTGTCCCCGCCTGAAACATAGCATTGACAATGGTTAACAGAATCGGTGCCAGGATATGGGGGTCCTGTCGGCCAGTTTGGGGGTCCGGGGGGCGTTGGGCAAATCGAAGAAATTCAGAGGGAAAACCCTGAAACCCAACACTCCTCCCTGTGTGCAAGGCACTAAGAGCATCCTCCATTTCCTGTAAGGTGAAGGGTTGGTTAAGCGATACGTCGGGTACGAGGGTGGTCGGATATGCCACTTCCGACAAGGGCAGTCAGGAAGACGGCCGATAAGGGCCGCGCTTCGGCAGCCGCGTGCA
>MVGU01001814.1:0-15000 GCA_002005505.1 Botryococcus braunii
GGACAATCCCTGAGGAAATAATCAATTGTGAATTAAACATACTCTCTTTGTGATCAAATTGGATCTTACGCATGGTCAGGTTTTGAAACAATATATCGGCCATGAGACCTGATGGATTGCACGACAAGATCCTCATGCATTACATTAGGTTGGCAATAGTAGAAGGCCGAGAAACGTTTTCGGGTACCCTTATGCAACAACTTAAGAAACTAGGATACTGTATATCAGCTACATAGCTGACCATGTGCGGTTTGATAGAGCCTTGCACATTGACATTTCACACGTAACGGATCTTTTAACCGTAAAAGCGACATGGTATGGGATGACATATATGGGATGACATACATAGATGTCTATTTGGACATCTCCCCTCGCTCTTGTGCATCCCCAAGAGCCTTATTCTGCAGATACCGAAGGTGGTTCGCACGTCCGCCTCATGTGCCACGGCGTAAGAGTCCGCTCAAACTCAAACTTCCTAATAGGACATTGCGGACCTTTATGTGATTTAGATTAGGGTGTCATGACCTTCCTATTGATAAAGGTAGACAACAAGGCATCCCTCGAGACCAGAGGACTTGCACGAGATGCTCCTTAGAGCTCGTTGGTGATGAACATCATCTGTTGTTCACTTGTCCGGCTGTACAACATGTACGGCAGCAATCTATGCATCGCTTTCAACAAAGGATCCTCTCCGGAGTCGATCTGTACAAATGTTTATGTGACAAGAAGACCTTCAAGGGGTTGCCAAATTTGTGACTAGAGCACTGGAGAGCTACCTCACTCTCCCAGGTGCTGTGCGACCTTAGTTGGCTAGATATGGGTCATTCATTGTACTGCCGTCCTCTTCAGCCCTAGTGGCTGGTCTTTGGATGTAGTCCTCCTTCCTTCCTTCTTGCCGGTTATCAAGTCTGGTACGTCCAGGACCAGAGGACCCCATTTATGCGCATGCCCCAGGCTTATCTTGCCTTTCTTGGAGACTTATACCAGCTCATTCCTATTTTTCATGTCAATAAGCCTTCCAAGGTGCTCCCACCCCTCTTGAGAACAAACGTGTTGACACGTGTTTTATGGTATAACTCTCACTCCGGAGTAATCCCCTACCTCCCTCGCTCCCTCCCTCCCACGCACAGACACACGTGCGCGCGCGCGCGCGCACACACACACACACACAAACACACACACACACACAAACACACACACACACACACACACACACACACACAAACAAAGGCACGCGCGCGCGCGCACGCACGCGCGCGCGCGCACGCACGCGCGCGCGCGCACACACACACACACACACACACACACACACACACACACACACACACACACACACACACACACAACGGGAGGGCAAGCCTTCCCCGGGGTGGGGGGTGTGGAGATATATAGAGAGAATGCTCCCTTGTGATGGAGACGGAAAAAGGGGGGGGGGGGAGAAGTCTTTCTAACAACGCATCCAAAGGTACAAAATCGTAAGGTTTTGTTCTAACGTTCGTTTGCCACACAATGGGAATCCATCATACTTGCACATCATTCACATTACGTCACATATTTCAGTATGAGTGGCAGCGCTAATAAGCGCTGCAACTTTGTCCGAGCAGATACCCGAAATGTAAATAGCACACATGCAATCCAGAAAGTTTGTCATGACCAAAGGTGCACATGGCAAGCAAAAAACGTAGTGCTAGCATCTTCCTGCCTCCCTCTGCTTGATCGCAAAAAAGATCAAGGGTACTTCATACTCATCTTAGTATTTCGTATATTGCAGACGTCGCAAGGACAGACGGGAGCCAACTAAACCATTCAACGTGGCCATGCCGCTATGCAAAAAGCCCTCTGTCCATGCATCCGTATTTGCTTGCGTCAGAGAAGCAGAGGCGGTTCCGACATTTACTCCAATGCATAATCTTTACCATCACAAGATAGTAAGTTAACTCATTTAAAATTAAGAGTGGAAGCCTATTGTAACCGCATACCATAAATCGATCTGTCTATTTCTGCTCATTTGTCTGTTTCTGCAGCTCCCTAGCATCTTTGTATTGCTGCTATTGTGTGGCCAAATCCAAGACACGTCTGCAGATTAGTACAGTTGTCAAGCTACGGATCCACTTCCGCTGAGAATATAGAACGGACTGCTGCAAACCATGCCTTGATGAAGCCGGCACCAGTACGGAGGTCACACAGCCAAAGAAACAACCGCTTAGCTGTTTGCCTCAGGCACTCGCTGTTGTTATCAAAACAGCGGGTGCCCCGAGGCATATAGCTGGACGAAATGTTCTATACGGAGGTCCATTGCAGCGCAAGTAAACAAAAAAAAAAAAATGGTGCTAATCACCAACTGCCTCCGTCCCATGCATGTCGCAATGATGACTGTGGTGGGAACGGGTTAACCCTGCTCCTGTGTCGCCCGCTTGGGATGCCACGAACACCCCTTGAAACCGTAAGAACACCCGCAGATGGGAGATTGAGACACATAATAATAGAAAGGAGTGCCACAAAACAAGGGCAGGGCGACGGAACCACCTTGATAGAAACACCACTGGGAATGCCTAGATGGGCAAACTTGTTGTAATTCATTGCGTTCATGCTACAGCCATGATGATGCCCGTGCACGACGCAACTCTGTGTTCTGCCTGACGGTAAGAGGGACCCGCTGGAGGTCACTCACAAGCCTGCCTGCTGGACTCTATTAAAAACTGCTGTGCAGAATACAATAGTCATCCGACAAACCAATTGCTGTGGATGCACACCAGCTTCGCACCAGGAGCTCGCATCAGCATCACATTCCCTCCCCCCGGTTTTCCTGGTCTTGCTTCTTCGTATCAAACCGCACTCCCTCTATCCATACCCCCACCAAAAAACCCCCACACAGTCGCAGAGACAGAGTCCTTGCGCTGTGACGTCCACGTCTCAGAAGCCGTACAAATATTCTAAGGGAAATTTAATGCAGCTTTAGCAGCACGGTCAAACAAATATAGTGATGCAGAAAGCCCCCCCCCCCCCTTCTCTTAACACACAGCCAAAAAAAAAAAAAAAAAAAAAAAAAAAAAAAAAAAAAAAAAAAACCCCTATGACATGTGTGGGCATCTTTGGCTAACTGACCACGACGCAAAGTATCAGCAAGCTAAAGGAGCAAACGCCCTGATTAAGGTCAAGTCATTCTTAAATTGTGCCATCCTGCACCCGTGCCACCAGAGCACGGAGGTGGGCAACTCACAACATTTGCACCTCAATGGCCAATCTGACCGGGAGCCTGTATATCCCCTCAGATAATATAGCCAACCACAACGCTAACAATAGCATAGGAGGCGATAAGACGCTGTGGACCTCGCACAAGCGTCATGTCTGAAAGTCTGTATACCCTTTCAGGCAATGGCCAGATAACCAAGAATGGCCCCTGGCAGCTTCTAGACCCACAAATGTATCCCCTAGACTAGCCAACTACAGGAAAAAGCGATACTCTTCCTTTGCATCCAGTCGCATCGCTGTAACCCTGAAGACAAAACAGAACATGTACCCCGCTCCAGCTTCTCCAAGTTCTTACCCAGCATAGAAACCTAAGTGTCCTCTGTGTCCCTTGGGCAGACCCTGCCTGAACACAGTGAGTGCCCCACTCGTGAAGATGTGTAGGGAAACATCCTAAGTTTCTGCATTCGGATGCAGAAATTTGAAAGTGAGCGACCTCGTGAGGTACGGACTACGGCTGATGCACACAGTTGAGCAAGAATCTCCAAGCAATTTGCCCTCCTTATAGAGGACTCGAACAAGATTACTTGAACACACTTTGGGTCCTACTAGTCAAGAGCTGGAGCTGGATAAGTCCCAGGCTGGCTTGAGAACACCACACAGCTGAGCAAAAAGTGCCCCAGACCTGCCCGTCATCCATGTACAAGTCAAAAGTTTGAAGGAGTCCTACATGCCATGCTGGCCTTTGAGATGTACTTCCTCTCTTCCTTCCTTCGTGCAGGTCTACCTCCACGTGTACTGAAAGTTCCTAAATAAATCCTAAGAGCGCAACGCTTTGGCCCTTCCAAACAATACTGATGGCAGTGACTAAGCTCAAGCCCATCGCTAACGCTCTCTCGTGCTTCAGCTGCATGCGCGTCCCACATCCAATCCTTGCCTTCGAATTCAGCTTCAGCTTCACAAAGTGAGATTCAGCCGCTCCATGCTTTACTCCCAAGCCACAGCTTCTGGTGAAACTTGGAATGTATAGCACGGACCAAAATGCCGATGATGGCTTTGGCGGATGCTCACTTAACTCGTCCGCACAACAGGAAGCCTTTCAGACATAAATTCTGTGTCCCTGTTGATGCATCAGAGCATGACAGGGGGTTGCCTCCAACGATTTCAGCCAACACATATGGCTTTCCCCACATCACCCCTCTGCAATGTCCAGCCGTGGCAGCCCCTAACATTGTATCTTGAGGATATGCCATCTGGCCACGAAACAATTGCATGGCCTTTGTGGACATAGAGGCACTCTATGTCATGCAAATAGTGCTGGGTCCTGCAGGGCAAAATGAACTAAGATCGAAGTTATTGGAAGTTGGGAATGGTTTGCGAGCATGGCACTTTGTACTCTTAAGGCCCACGCAGGTTAGGGAAAGGGATGCATGTGTGAATCCCCATTTCCTAACCAAACATTACAAAAACAACAGATTCCATGAGGTCGGATTTGGCTTTAATGTCTGTTGAGGCCCCACACAACACTATGGTTAGATACCCACATACCAGGGAAGCAGCATAAGGGCTGTAAAACCCAAGTGCCTCGCGTCTCAAGGAAGCTATGTTCCTGAGAATGTGCTTTCCCTCTGCCATAATCCCGCATAGACCAAACAGAATGATCACACTCCTGCGGTGTGCAAACCTTCAAATGGTGTAACAGAACAATCTGGCAATCCCATACACGAGAGACCGATTTATTCTTTCTTTTTGTTAATAACTGCGGAGACAACTCTTCCCTTCGAATGATGGGAACATCAAATGCTTCTGATCTCCCAGGCAACGTAAACCAAAACTTTTGAGAATTACGTCCTGAGGTAACATCCAGCCTGTCCCATTCCAAAACCGGACATGCGACAATCCAGGTATCGAAGAGCCCATTTTGATGCTCAAACTACAATTAAATGTATCCTGAAGCGTCGACGTGAAAGCACTTGCCCTGCTCTTCGTTCCTGGCAACTTGCCTATTGTCTTGGCATAACCAATTGGAATACAAAATTAAACAGAATGAAACCACTCCTGCGGTGTGCACACCTTCAATCTGGCAATCCCATACGAGAGACAGATTGTTTCTTGGTTTTTGTTACTACATGCTGAAAGAATTGCTCCCTTTTGAATGCTGGGAACATCACATGCTTCTGAATTTCCTAGGCAATGTAACCAAAACCTTTGACGATGACATCCCGAAGTAGCATTCTGCCTCACCCATTCCAAAAGCAGAATAGACAACAGTCTAGATATCAAGAAGCCGTTTCATGTTCAAACTACAATTAAATGTATCCTGAAATGTTTTAATAGAATACCAAGTGCCCTGCTTTTCTTTCCTGGCTATCCGCCTATTGCCTGGACGAAAGGTATGCTCCACGAACAACACCTACTCCACCAGACAGGGGTGGCATATCTCTACCAAGATACCCTTGGAGCTTCAACAGGGGGATAACATCCCAGGCCGACCACAAGAAAGACACCGGGCGATGGAGAAATATCAGATACCAGAACCACAATAGTGGTTTGGGAGGAAGTGCAGCAAGAGGTAAAACATGCTTTAAGCACACCACAATCCCACCTGGTACATCTCCATCGCAGTTATGGACTACCAAGAAAAGACGCAACACGTGACCTATGGCTGCGAATATAGCTCGTGAAGAGGATATCACAGATCCACCCCTCTGCACTATCAAGAAGGCTCCCAACTTCTTGAGGCATAAAACAAATGTACCTGCAGAATTACTTCCCTTCTCTTCCCGCGCTTTGTACTTTGTCGTCAAGGACACTTATGGGAACCACTCCCTTCTGCCTCCCAACAAAAGAAAAATGTGTTTTGCAAACACTTGCCAAACTCGGTTTTGATGAACAGCCTTACATGATCAGCCCCAGTGCAGCACCACTCACAATGTAAGAGGTCCTACACTCCACAAGAATTAGCCGCCAATTTGCGCCCTTCTGTGCACATGAGGGGCCCGAGGGCACCAGAATCGATCTTGAGACCCACTTTCACTTTCTCAGTTCCCCTGTGGGAATATGGCATAAACCTGCAACGCCGAGCTCTCCCTCGACAGCTAACTTTTGTGGGGACTGGAAGGGGTTGTGGAGGTTAGTCTCACATTTCTCATGTCTTTCTGACGTCAGAACATTTTGCATCAGCAGAGGTCCAATTCCGGTGTACCTCATTCACACTTGCCCAACAGGAGGTGGGGCCCACATCACTGAGAGCGTTCGCAAATGTGCGAGTGTGTCCATTGGACGATCTACATGGCCTCTGCTCTAATAATATCGGCCAGTTTCCATTCCACCCTGCAGTTATCAGAAATTTGCCTTAGATGGATGTTGCACTGAACAGGGGTACAGAAACCCTGAGCAGGGCTCTCTCTCTCTCTCTCTCTCTCTCTCTCTCTCTCTCTCTCTCTCTCTCTCTCTCTCTCTCTCTCTCTCTCTCTGTGTATGTGTGTGTGTGTGTGTGTCTCTGTGTGTGTGTGTGTGTGTGTGTGTGTGTGTGTGTGTGTGTGTGTATCTGCATGCTTGCGCAATGCATTGTTTGTGCGCAATTTTGCACACAGGCTGTAAGGACAGCAGGGCCAGCCAAAAGCTGAAAAAGGAATACCGTGTTGATTCTCTGCCCTTTTCTACGATACCTCTGCGGTTGTTCCTCTGGTGCAGGGGATGGGATAGGAGAGTGGAAAGGTAGATCCCGGTGTGAACCTACTTGGCTACCTTTCAAGCTGTCATATCCCACACCTGCCTACCATAGACATACGCCTCTGCAACCCACTTGTGAGGAAGTGGGAACCGAATGTGGCAACATTCCGAGTGGTGCATGAAGAAAAGTAATTTCTTAAAAACATTTGAACAAAAGTTGGTTGGGCTGGGAGGGCAGGGCCTCACAGCTTCTGAATGAAGATGGGGCGTTGATAACAGCCTGTCCCCGATGCCGTGAGCTGTACAAGAGAGGCGGGGGGCTCCACACCGGCCTGCAAGGGCTGGCCGAACACATTTGCATGGAGGGCCATCAATCGCTCTACCTGTGCAGCTCCGAGCCTCCCATTGAACATCCGTGATGACATGACCAGTTGAGAAATTCTCATATTCTGAACTGCGCCTTCCCCATCCTGTTGCTCTATCCATAACAGTAAAGGACAGGGGCAACCCCGCAGCAATCAGTGTATCAACCTGTATCAAAAGCCTATCGACCAGGCTACAGCGACTTACCCCAGGCCAAATATATTTTACTCTGGTACAGCCTTACATCAAAATCCACTGTAAGCACTTCACAGGACATGCCTACAGGGAATCCCCACAGCCATTACAGGACAATACAGATTTGAAGATGCCAATGTGGGGCAAATGATGCCAGCCTTCCAACTATTCATACTCATTCAAAACTAGGCTGAACGTGAACATCATGGGTGCTGACCCTTTTCTTTATTTCCCTGCCCCTCCACTCCTCCCTGCCATGCCCCCTATGTAATGGTTGGCTCCCCCCCCATCCCTAAGATTTCTAGATGTTCAATTCCTAGACGCTTTCTCTCCACCCTCTGAAGCATACTTTTCCTCTGGGTGAGACAGATGCCCACATGCACATGCATATGTGTGCAGAGTTACGATCAATGTGCAAGTCCTCCCACCCTACATCTCCCCATACATCCATACATCCATCCATCCCGACCTCCCTCCCTCTCCCTTCCCCCTCTCCCCCCTCCCCCCCCCCCCCCCCAAAAAAAAAAAAACACACACGATTCCCTTGAAAAACATAGAATCATTGAAAACTCTAAGCCACGGACCCTGCCCACACTCCTGTCCAATTGCCCCCATACCTCCCTCCTTGTGAGAGAGGGGAGGGGGGGGAGAGAGAGAGAGAGGAGAGGGGGGGGAGAGAGAGAGAGAGAGAGAGAGAGAGAGAGAGAGAGAGAGAGAGAGAGAGAGAGAGAGAGAGAGAGAGAGAGAGAGAGAGAGAGAGAGAGAGAGAGAGAGACCCCACACACACACACACACACACAGCGCCACCGCCCAACCCCCCAACACAATCACACACACACACACACACACACACACACACACACACACACACACACACACACACACACACACACGCACACACACACACACAGCTGAACAGGTATGCCAATGTACACATGCACTAGCCTGATCTGCGTATTACCACGGATAATATACACCATCGGCCTGCACAATGACGACATTTGATGTTCTGAGTTGCGATGGTCTGTGCAACAGAGACGTTGCCGGACATCCGACACAGGCGCAACCTACTTCACAGCATGATGCGCACAATGTACTTGGTGCTTCCAGACCGAACAGACGCTTACCTCTTGATTTGTCCTATCAAATATTGCTTTTTGAAGGTCATTAAGTGCCGGGGGCTGCGGAGCGTGGATTGTGGGTTCCCTCCTGTGCATGTACCCAGCGCCAGACAGCCTGGTCGTTCCTGGTTTAATTCTCCGAGATCTCCTGCCACTTGTGTACACCTGCACACCAAGGCTATCAAATGCCCCGGGCGCAATTATCATGCACGTCTCGCACCATGCATGCGTGCGCGTGCCTGTACGTGTGTACGTGTGTGTGAGTGTGAGTGTGTGTGTGTGTGTGAGTGTGTGACAGAGAGAGAAAGAGAGCGAGAGAGCGAGAGGTAGAGAGAGAGAGAGAGAGCGAGAGAGAGAGAGAGAGAGAGAGAGAGAGAGAGAGAGAGAGAGAGAGAGAGAGAGACTGGGGGGGGGGGTGTGGTTCCTACAGAGAGGGGGGCCCTCAAACACCACTGTTGTTCATTCAATCTTCAACGACTACTACTTTCACAGATTTGTCCAAAACTAGATCTGTTTTGGTAACACGACCAGGGTTAAATATATTGTGATTATATGTACCTTCGTATCCGAGTCCATAAGAAAGTCCCAAAAAAGCTATGCTCTAAACACTGACATCGATACTGGTCCAAACTCTATGACTATGTATCCCTTCACCCCAAAGTGCTGACACTGTGATATCTATTTATTTGTATCAAGGCCAGCAGTGCCGACACCCTTCCTCCATTGTATTGGATTGTGAAAGAGACATGGGAAACTTCTGGAGAAAATGGGGTGACTCCTGGAGTTTTTCCATCCCCTGTCCGGTTGGCGGGTATTTACTGGCTCCACAAACAAGTGATGACCGGGAGTTGTCCGATTATTCCCGAGTACTTTCCAGCCATTGGCCGCAGACCCCATGTAAATTACATAGTTGGGGGGAAATTTTCATTCGACAAAAAGCTTTACCGATACGCCTGAGCCCGCAAGCTGCAATGTACGCTGACCAGCAGACCTTGCCGAAGGATCCGCTTCTGGAGGTGGCCTTTCCTGAGCCACTGAGCTGGTGCTTGGGCCAGCTCCTGGGTTGGAAGTAAGCACTGGATTGTAGCCAGCTAGCCTGCGGGGTTACATCACAAGAGAATGTTATGATTGGAGGCAACCAAAAGCATAGCCTACCAGCTACTGCTTTTCCCCTCAGCAATCTTCCAAAGAACATGTGGCAAGATAAGCTTTGCATCCTTTAACTATCCACTCAAGAGTGTTCTTTCCACACTTCACATCCACTCAAGAGTGTTCTTTCCACACTTCAAAGGCCAGGATTTTGTGAAGCTGAGCTTAAAGAAGGCCAACATGACGGAGAAAAGGACGATCAAATAAAAAGATAACTCAAACACGTCCCTGCTCAGGCTTTCTTGCTACGTGTAACGTGGAAGTGGTACTTTCAAACAGGTTACGGAGACACCGAGGTCCACCGCCGGGCCACAGTCGGAGTGCATGGAATGCAGACGTATTCACCGTGCAAGGAATGCAGCAGCTTGAACGGTGCCGTCCCTCCGGATGTCCAGAGAGTCAAAAATGCAGGCCAACCAGTTTATGAAACCCCAGTCGGGGTCTAGCGGGAATTTCCGCATGACATCTCATGCCAGTAGTTCAGTTGACAGGCTGCCACATCCCGGGATAAAGCCGCACGCTGAACACAGGAACGAAAATCGGGACTCCTGCCCGTAGGTATATATCGGCGCGGAGGTCACTACCACGTAAGCCTTCGACTGTAATCCCTTTGACTGTAAGCCCTTGGCCTACGGAGCTTTACCGAGCCACCGTTAAGAGTTGGGCAGCCGAAGCCATTGAGATAAAACCGACAGTCGCCCACAGTTGGGTTGCACCGGACTTCCAAGAGCGTGGTGGAAACTTCTGGCGCCTAATACCTGGCCAGGTCATTAGTGGGAGTTAGGATCAAAGGCTTTTCAACATTAAGCTAGGACAACTTTTACGGTAGTCAACGCAGTGCAACTGGAAACCACACGTCCAACGAACAAGCAGAGGAGAAAGGGCGAATTCAGTTCCACATCAAATTCCAATCCAACAGAGCTACAACCAGTGTGTTAGGTAAGCATGGTCCAAAATTGCATTCTTTCAACCAATTTCAGACGTAACGACCTACCCCATTCGAAAGAGTAACCCCAAACACATGGCCTCAATACTGTCGAAGGCCGAGCCGTCACGTCGAAAATACCATTTCTATGTTGCATCGACGGACTTCCCACTTTCTGCTACGCTGGACGAACACACACCACCTTTCGTGGCTTCGCCCTCGTATAGTAACAGCCAAAGATTTGAGCCCCGCGCAGCCTTAATATCTGAGCACGCGTCTTGTCGTGTGGCACCCGTAGTCGCACTATGTGCTACAACATAGTGCGACTACTGGTGCACGCGTCCCATCGACCATAGTCTACGTTCTATGGGACGCGCTCCTCTGGGCAATTACATCATTGGCTTCGGCCTTTAATTATTTAAATTACGTCACCTAGTGTACCGAAAGTAAACGCTTTTGTTCGCGATGGCAGAGGCCCCACAGGACGAATCTGCTGCTTCTCCAATTGGAAGAGAGGCCTGTTTGGCCCTCTTGCAGGGGGGTCTCGTTGCTGTTGAAGAACCCCTCTTCTCGTAGATATCTTAAAATCTGTCACTTCATGAAGAATTACATCACCATGAATGGTATGGTCAGAAATGATCCATTGTTTCTAATAATCACTTTGTTAGAAACCTGTGTAAAGACTCGGCGAGCACATCTGGT
The DNA here is from genome assembly GCA_002005505.1 of Botryococcus braunii. NCBI lineage: Eukaryota > Viridiplantae > Chlorophyta > Trebouxiophyceae > Botryococcus > Botryococcus braunii. The sequence continues at coordinate 11,320 of MVGU01001814.1, forward strand.
GATGACAGAAAGCACTTCAACTGTACAGCCAGCCAGACGTGGGCACAGATAGGATAAGCATAGCTTGCAGGTACCGCCCTGGTAGAATAAGCATAACTTGCAGATACCATTGGTTTTACACCTCCACATCCTTTCACTTACTACATGCCAATGCTACCTTTAAATATTTTCATCTTCGTCAAAGGCATTCGTTATAACGTGACAAAAGTTATCAATTATCGTTACGCTTTAGGACCGTTTAGTGAATTCTCTCTTTCTCTCTGTGGATATCCTCTCCCCCCCCCCTCTCTCTCTCTCTCTCTCTCTCTCTCTCTCTCTCTCTCTCTCTCTCTCTCTCTCTCTCTCTCTCTCTCTCTCTCTCTCTCTCTCTCTCTCTCTCTCGCTCTCTCTCAATCAGGAGTTCATTGCTTCCCCCTGGGATTCTGTTGAGTTCTGAACATTATTATTGAATGCCTTGTGCTTTAAGTGATCTTCATGTGTGCACTATTAGGATATGGGTCCATTGAGAACATAAGGTACCTTGAGACACGGCAGATTCTGGACGTTTTCGAACATAAGGTACAATCCTATCTAGATCACACGTTTGTCGGATGAACTCTTAAGGCTGCCCCACCGGAGTGAATACCAACTGGTTGTGAAAGATGCTGGGCATCACCAGATGCTAGTCTTGTCCGACAGTTGTGTGTGGCACTCAGCAGACAGTCGTACGGACTGTAGCTGGAGTAACTTCGTCTATTGACGACCTGTCTGCTTTGTACAGGTACGGTGCGGCAGTGTGTGTTGTATCATTGTTGCTATTGTGAGAGTGAACAAGCTTAGTGTACCCTGTAGTCACTCAAACAGATAAGGGACAGTGACTTCAGGGAGTATAGGCATGTACTTGAACGTAGCCGTCTAGAGCCTTATCTAGTGATTGCTTGATCGGTGCTTGTGTACAAGATAATGATGTAACGGAACTGGTTGTGAAAGATGCTGGGCATCACCAGATGCTAGTCTTGTCCGACAGTTGTGTGTGGCACTCAGCAGACAGTCGTACGGACTGTAGCTGGAGTAACTTCGTCTATTGACGACCTGTCTGCTTTGTACAGGGAAAGCCGATTGCCCATAACCTTTCACAGATTCCGACCTTACAACTTTACACACCTGTTGAGAGTACTATTCTACGAACCACTGGCAGCTCTCTCTCTCTCTCTCTCTCTCTCTCTCTCTCTCTCTCTCTCTCTCTCTCTCTCTCTCTCTCTCTCTCTCTCTCTCTCTCTCTCTCTTTCCTTTATCTTACTCACCCCCCCCCTCTCTCTCCATATAATTGTGTTCACAACATGAGCTTGTCTACATGTCTCTGTGTATTTTTATCCTAATGACACTTGCTCTGACACCTTTGGGTAATTGGGGGAGTGTTGTACAGATAATTGGATGGCATTATTCCAGCCACGGTGTCGTGGTTGCTGCTGCACAGGGTATAGATATCCCCACGTATTCCAGTACCGGTGGCTGCATGTCAAGGGACCATTGGGAGGCGTTCAAGAACGCAGTATTGCCCGTGCCGGGGGTGTGGTTCGTTGTGTTGGGCAAAGGGCAACACGCCCACATTCCCCCGCTTCACGTGCATGCCGTGGTCAACAACACTTTTTGCCTGTCTCTCAACAGCACAAGGGGGACACAAGGGGGACACCCATTGTCACAAATTAGCTGGTGCCAATTTGCAAGTGTCTCAACAGCACAAGGGGGACACCCATTGTCACAAATTAGCTGGTGCCAATTTGCAAGGGATCAATATGTCCAAGCATTACAGAGTGATGAGTTAAACCTCATGAGCCAATGTGAAAAAGCGGTTGAAGATGGGGACATTAAGTCTAGCATTCATTGCCTATACGCACTCATAAAAGATGCTGCAAAGAAAGCAGGAATGCATGACCAATACAAAAGATATCCCCACAATGGACACCGGCGTCAACATCAACCCTTTTTTGACCAGGAATGCCGGGCCCTTAAACGGGAAGTCTGGAGGTATGGAATGTTAACCAAATGGCGGGGTGATGAGTTCCGGAGGTTAGAGCGTAAGTACCATGCTATTGTGAGGAAAAAGAAAAGGGCATACCAGGCCCAAAAGCTAAAAACATTGGTACACCAAAAGCATTTCAACCCCCATAGGTTTTGGAAAACCCTTCGGCGTGAAAGAGATAGACTGCCTGAACCCCTTAGAGATGTGTCAGCTTGGGATTCTTATATAAATTCCCTTGCAAGTGGTCTTGGAACTGAAGAGCCCGCGCATGGTCTGCCTATTGGGGCATATCCTCCCCATCAAGTCCCAGAAGATCATGGTCACGACCAGTGCGACGAGCTGAATGCTCCCTTCACAGTCGAGGAAATTGAACTGGGTCTCCGAGCACTTGCCAATGGGAAATCCCCGGGGAAAGATGGTTACCCTACAGAGTTGTTTAGGTATGCTCAGCTACTTACACACCCGGGGGATCCTTACTCACGAAACCTGTTAAGTCATGTCATTGCGGACATTTTTACTATGGCGCTTAGACAACGTACCTTACCGGCGGAGTCAAATGTATGTTTGGTGACACCGGTATATAAGAAAGGGGACGCGTATAACAGAGGAAATTATCGTCCCATTGCCGTGGGCGAATCTCTTATGAGGTTGTATGCCAACGTGTTGAACTCGCGTCTGGTATCTTACTTGGAGAAGTACCGTTTGCGTGTTGATTGCCAAACAGGCTTCCGTCCTGAAATGTCCACCACCCATCAACTGTTTGTTATACAACACCTCATAGATTGGGCAATGGGCATCACTCCACTGCATTTTGCATTCCTGGACCTCTCTAAAGCTTACGACAGGGTATCGCGTCTTAAGTTAGGGCATATTTTGGAGCAGTTGGGGATCCAAGGGGATTTTCTTTATGCTACTCAAGCTGTAATAGACAGTACAGTTTTGGCGATCAAGATTGAGGGCAAACATGGGGGGTTGTTTAAATCAAGTGCGGGTGTTCCTCAAGGGTGCCCCATTAGCCCTACACTATTTGGAATTATGTCGGATGGACTCCCCCGATATCTTGCACACCATTGTCCCACGGCTGGCCTTCAGCTACCTGATGGCACACGTTTAAATATAATACGTATCCAAGTGCTAGGTTTTGCGGACGATTTTGTTCTCGTCGCGCCTACAGTTGAGGACCTACAGGTGTTGGTGAATGCTACTCAAGAATGGTGTAAGAGTATGGACATGCGCCTAATTGGGGCCAAGACGCAATACCTTTCAGTAAATCCAGACCCTCGGACACCCTCTACCTCTCTAGAGGTTGCAGGGGTTAGAATTGGTCCGGTACAGGAGGTTAAATACCTTGGATTACAGATTCATGCCAAGAATGGCCTTCAAGCCGGCATTAAGAACCTCGAGCAGAGGTTCTGGATAGCATGGGAAGACCTTACTAGAGCTTATAGCAATCTCGGTTGCAACATGTCAATGATGCTCATGACAGAACTGTACTTAGCTTGCCTACCACCCCTCATCTCCTATGGATGTGAAGTCTGGGCATTCAGATGCTTTCAAGGCAGACAATTGTCTTCGGGAAAACCTAGTAGTATACCCCTATTGGATGCGCACAAGCGGGTCCTAGCTCAGATTTTGGGGGTGCGTCGGACAATCCCTGAGGAAATAATCAATTGTGAATT
>MVGU01001814.1:20000-34990 GCA_002005505.1 Botryococcus braunii
TAAAAAGCCATGCCGGGGGCACGCAAAATGGGTAAAAACGCGGTGAGGGCAGGGCAGAGGAAGGGAAACGGGGGGCGGCCGCCCCCGCGGGGGAGGAAAAGAAGGGGGGAAAAGGGGGGGAGGGGGGAAGAGGGAAATGGAGGAGGCCTTCTTCCCTAGGGAAGAAGGGGGGAGGAAATGGGAGAGGGGGGATGTAGCTGTAACTGAGCGGAAGAGATTTGGATGAGACAGTGAGACAGTTCGTGGTGTGCACGGAAAGAGTGTTACATGATTGATTCACAGGCTCGCCCTTAATCCCATCCAGGGTCGGATGTACACCGTACTGCCACGGACGTATAGTCGGGCAACCGAGCGACTACCTGAGCGAGGTTGTACTGTGAATCTAGATCACATGGCAAGTCATAGAGCCAAGGACCATACTAGAGCATTATACCCTAGGAAATGCTACATGCCCTCCCCCTTGGCATAAGCTATGAGATGGTGTTTATGGCAATGGGGCCACAAACGTAAGACAGGGGTATCACGAACCCTGCTTACTGTAACTATAGATAATCACACCTCCTATACTTACCAAATCAGCAAGTTAGAGGATGAAGTCCACAAAGCAATTTAGCACGACACAGACGAGGGACTCATCTGCTCAATGCTCGAATACCTTAACATTCTAAGGACTATCGTCTGCAAGGCGGATCCTCTAACTTAGGGGACGAACTCTCTAGACAGCACTCACACCAGTGATGAAACAATTAGGTTGAGTCATTAGACTAGCACTTGTCCAAACCTTAGGTCCAGTTACCCTGCACTGCAGTGTAACCTTCGCTTGAAGTGGCTTTCCAGCACAGGCATAAGGCATATTGTCTAGAGCAGCAAGCCAGACACAACTAACTGCCACATAGTGTATCTCATGGGTAAGATACTAAAGCAAGTCATGCAGACACGGGACTACAATTTGCAGCTACACTGCCACAGCAAGTGCATCACAAAATGGAGCCGTGGGTCAAGGAAACATAACCCATGCAAAGCATATAAATAAGAGACATGCATGCAACCCAATTCATGATCCCTCTCCCTCCCAGACCCTTCCACCCTCCCTCCCTCCCAGATCCAAGCTGGCTGGCGAAGTCCAAGGGTCATCAGCCGCAAATGGCTGGAAAAGTCCCAAGGCCGCAAGTGGCTCAACAAGGGATGCCCGCAAGTGGGACTTAAGAAAGGACTGGGGCAGCTGCCACGTCGTCTGCCAAGTGGCGAACATGGGCAAGGGGCTCCCAAGTGTTCTCAGTCTCATCATAGCCCACCCATTTGACCAAGTACCGCCAAGACTTTCCAACTCTCTTTTTAGCAATGATGGCCTCAACTTCATAAACGCCGCCACGCTTATCTGCATACAAAGGAGGAGGTGAAGTAACGGTCACTGGTGAAGATGAAGACACATAAGGCTTGAGCTGGGAAACATGAAACACAGGATGGATGTTCACAGTCTCAGGCAAGAGAAGTCTAAAAGCACGAGTACCAACTGCTGCAGCAATAGTAAAGGGCCCAAAATACTTAGCTGATAGTTTTGACGAGAGCCCAGGTGAAAGCTGGTTCTTCCTTGCAGCCAACAACACCTGGTCCCCCACCTTGAAAGGGTGGTCTCGTCTCTTTCTATCTGCATAAGACTTCTGCCGTTGCTGTGCAGAGGCAAGATTAGACTTGGCACTTTTCAAGGCAGTCTGCAGCCCCTCAACCCATTCAGAAACAGCAGGATTTGCAGACTGCCCGTCTGTCTGAGGGTGGTAAGCAGTAGACATAGCAATCTCAGTACCCAATAATTTAACAAAGGCCTTCCAGAATTGACTAGTAAACCTAGGATCTCTATCACTAACAATGGATGTAGGCATACCAAACCTAACAAAGACCTTGTCAATAAACAGTTGTGCAAGTTGAGGTGCAGTGATGGTTTTCATGCATGCAGCTAAGACACACAATTTAGAGAACCTATCAACAAATACCACAATAGAATCAAAACCACAACAGACAGGTAAATCAGTCACTAAATCAATGGAAATGCTCTGCCAAGGTCCATCCGGAATGGGCAGTGGCTGAAGCAAACCATAAGGTACGGCTCCAGTCCCTTTAGTGCGCTGGCAGGTGTCACAAGACCTGCAAAAGTCCCTGACTGATGAGCTGAGACGTGGCCACCAAAACTCCCTGCACACTAGCTCATAGATCTTGTTAATACCAAGATGTCCAGAAAAGGGTGTGGCATGGCACTCTCTCAGCACCTTCTCTCTCAATGCATCAGGTACATAGACCTTCCCTGACTGCACAGAATAAGGTACAGAGTCTCTCAATACCAAAACACCTTCATCCACAAGTTTAGCAACTGTGGGATCAGAAACACAAAGCAAGGCAATCTCTTGTAGGAGAGAAGAGACAGAAACAGAGGAGACATGCATCACTGCAAGGTCAACACGCCTAGACAAAGCATCTGCAACCACATTATCAGTGCCCTTAACATACTTTATATCAGGCATAAACCTCATAATCTCAGCCATCGTTCCTGCCTGCTAGTCCTAACAGGAGCAGTCAATAAATACTTTTAAGCCTGCTGGTCAGTGTGAACTGTAAATTTAGCACCCAACAGCAAATGTTTCCATTTAAGCAAAGCATGAACAAGAGCCAATAATTCTCTGTCATAAGGGGCTAATTTCCTCTCAGGGGGCTGAAGTTTCCTGGACTCAAAAGCGATAGGCTGCAGACCCTGTCCTTGGTCCTGCTGCAAAACAGCACCCACAGCAAAGCCTGAGGCATCTACATGTATCACAAACGGTTTGTCTAAGTCTGGCATTAACAAACATGGAGGAGAGGACACAAGATCCTTCAATGCAATGAAGGCTTGGGCTTGAGGTCCCTCCCAAGCCCAGGGCACATCCTTCTTCAATAGCTCAGTAAGGGGAAATGCAACATCTGCAAAATGATCTATAAATGTATCATGGTATTGAGTCAAGCCTAAGAAACCTCTCAACTGTGACACATTCAAGGGAGTGGGCCAGTCCCGGATGGCTGCAACCTTCCTCGGATCCACCATAATCCCTTGGGGTGTCAACAAGTGTCCCAAGTATTCCACCTGCTTAGAAACAAAATCACATTTAGATCTTTTACAATAGAATTTATGTTCCCTAAGCACTGACAGGATCATACGTAAGTGCTCCATGTGTTATGGCAATCAGCGGAAGAGTATTTGACTGAGGCCAAGAGATCCGTTCATGAAGACGAAGATAGCGACTGATTACAATGCGTGAAGTTCTCGTCTTAAATGCGACGCAGAGCGGCCAATTATAGAATGTACGCGTTCATCTAAGTATATATGAAAACCAGAGAGAACTGTACGGGATCTCCCCATGCACGCATATGAAGTACAAGGTAATGGTTGTCTTTACATTCCCTCCCCCTTGGAATGAAGATGACGGGCAAGGGCCCTTCTTCATGAAACGCAGATCATGAAGATAGATCAAAAAGGCAAAGGAAACCCTTCCGATCTTGCGCAATTAACCCACACACATCGGGTCAATTACAAGTTGCAGAGAGACAAGACATTGGAAGATACTCCAGGCAGGGAAAAGAGGAACAATTCCCTCCAGTAGCACAGAAGATGGCCTTTAAGGACCTTCCCTTCCAATAGAAAGTCGCATCTAGGGAAGAACTGTCCACCACTATAAGTTGATTCCAAGGGGCATGGCTCCCAATCCATATTACTCCCCCCCCATCATTCAACCCAAGTACAGTAGAACAGTAAGCACACTTGCTCAGCAGTCTTGTGAGCGCCCAAATGGCCTGAAAAAGGTGTGCTGTGACACTCTGCTAGGATCCTCTCCCTCACAGGGCCTTCTGAAACATAAATCTTGTCATGCTCGGTATACAGCAACCCCCTTTTCCAACTCACGGTTCCCTGATCCAACAAACCAGGGACCTGTGGATCATTTTCATAACCCTTACTCAACTCTTCCAACAAGGTGTCTGACACAAGAGAGGAGACATGCAGAGTAGCTAAGTCTGCGCGCCGACTCAACGCGTCCGCGACCACATTATCAGTACCTTTGACATATCTAATGTCAGGCATGAACCTCATAATGTCAGTCAAAAAGCGCTCTTGTCGATCAGTACGCGTCGGTGCAGTTAAGAGGAATTTTAAAGCTTTTTGGTCAGTGTACACAGTAAACTTCCCCCCAATCAGCAAATGCTTCCACTTGCGCAGGGCGTGTACAAGGGCCAATAATTCTCTGTCATATGGAGCCAACTTTCGCTCACTGGGCTGCAGTTTCCTAGACTCAAAGGCGATCGGCTGCAGTCCCTTACCTTGATCTTGCTGTAACACACACCCAATAGCAAAGGCAGATGCATCCACATGCACGACAAAAGGTTTTTGCAAGTCTGGTGGGAGCAAACAAGGAGCAGTACACATCAGATGTTTCAATTCACGGAAAGCCTTCTCATGCAAGTCATCCCATTGCCATGGAGCATCCTTTTTAAACAACTCAGTAAGAGGGAAGGCAACATGAGCAAAGTGGTCTGCAAATGTATCATAGAACTGTAGAAGACCCATGAACGAACGAAGTTCAGACACACAGGTAGGGGTGGGCCAATTCATGATAGCCTCAACCTTCTTCGGGTCCACCCTCACTCCCTCACTGGAAATGACATGTCCCAAATACTCCACCTCGGGTGCGCAAAACAAACACTTGGAGCGTTTACAGAAAAACTGATGGTCTCGTAGTGCCTGAAGTACAAGTCTCAAGTGTTGCAAGTGTTCCTCAAAAGACTTACTATATATGAGGATGTCATCTAAATAAACCAGCACAAACCTGTCTAAGTAAGGCGCCAGAACAGTATTCATCACGTATTGAAACGTTGCGGGGGCGTTTGTCAGACCAAAGGGCATCACAGTAAATTCATAGTGACCATACTTTGTCTTAAAAGCAGTCTTCTCTATACTATTCTCATGCATACGGATCTGGTGGTACCCAGAGGCTAAGTCAAGTTTAGTAAAGAGCTTACTACCACACAACTGCTCGAACATTTCATCGATACGTGGCAACGGGTGTTGGTTTCTTATAGTCAATTTGTTTAGAGCGCGATAGTCAATACACAACCGCCAACCACCGTCCTTCTTGGGGACAAAAAGGATGCGAGCACCGTAAGGACTAGAGCTGGGCCTGATGTACCCTCGTTCCAGCAACTCCTGCAGCTGTGCCCTAAGCTCAGCAAGCTGAGCTCCCGACAGCGGGTAAATGCGGGAAGCAGGAGGTCGAGCACCAGGTTCCAGGTGGATTTCGTGGTCTCCGACTCGAGGTGGTGGAAGACTGTCAGGCAAGCCTGATAGGACATCCGAGAACTCCTGCAACAAGTCCTCCAACCCCGGCTGGGCATGTATTGGTTCAGAATCCCGTTGTACAGGTTTCAACTTGAGCACGTACAATTCTGTCAAATCAGAAGCAAATCTATCCAACTCTATGGCAGAAATCACATATTTAGGCGCATCAGAACGCTGACTACCCACCAAAACATGTGTGCTTTCACCATCAACAAGACAAACAGTGTTCAAGCGCCAATTTACACATGGATTAAACGCTGTCAACCAGGGCTTTCCTAACACAACATCATAGGTATGCAGCTCTGTAGGCAAACAATCCACTCGGAACTGAAACGACCCCACAGACAAGTCAACTGCACACACCTGATCAGTTACCTTGGCTCTACCATCAGCGAGGTTCACTGTCAACAACGAGTTGAGAGGCATAGTGGGTAAAACAAGAGCATGCATAAACTCTTCACTCACAAAATTAGCACCACTATCCAATAGCACCCTACATGCAACACCCTGCACCAATCCCTCAAACTGGATACACGTATGTGACAAGTCAGGAGTCGCTACAGTAAAATCTGCGCTCATCTGTGCAATATGATGAAGGGGCTGGTAGGTGAGTTTACTAGGTACAGCTACAAGCCTAGTAATGACAGACACCTCAACCATGTCCCGCCCGAAAACACTCTTAACAGTGGGAGGCGCCTGAATCGCAGTAGATTCTCCCCATAACTGCAGTAGAGATGTCCAAGGGATAACGATGGTCGCATGGCGTTGCTCCTGCAGTTCTGGCCCTACAGCCTCCCCACCTGTGGACCTGGGGCAAAGTAGTGTTACCCTATCCCCGGGAAGGGCCCGTGTAATCACTCTTTCCCAAGCCATGGGAGCAGCTTCAGAACTCAAGGAAACAACCAACTCATGGGATCCATCAACATGCGTCTCTCTACCCTCACACTGCTCACAAGCAGGGGTGATCAGCCCAAAAGGGGTTTCAGACACAGGCAAGCGTTGCGAACTCGTCACATGAGTCACAACACTCTCAGAAAAGGTGCGTAGGTAGGTAACAAACTCGTCAAACGCGGGAAGAACCGGGATCCCTGTTTGAATCTCCATGGTACCAACACCTGTCACACCCCACAGCCACACCTATTAGGCAGCCGTTTTGTTTTTTACTTTTCTCATTTCAGGGTGTAAGACCCAGCATGCATCGACATTATGTCCGGGTTTGCCGCAATGGGGGCAGGTAGGCTTATTAGCCTCCTTAGCCGGGGGAGAAGGTGTGGGTTTGGTCTGGGATCCTCCGGAGGGAAACCCCTTCTGCCCGCCACCCTGAGGAGGGACACTTGCATGCAGATCAGATACTGCAACTGCAAGTGTGAACACCTCTTCCAGCGTCTGCGGACGCTGCACCGTAATCGCCCTGCGCAAGTCATCCCGACACCCACGCTTAAACACAAACATTAACATCGCATCTGACATGCAGTCAGGTGCTTTGGCCCTACACGCATTGAAATGCGCAACATACTCCCTCATGGACCGTTTTCCTTGTCTCATGACAAGAAAAGGCTCAAAGTAAGTATCCGTCAGCTCCACTGGTCGGACGGCCTCCTGTAAAGCCTGCATGTATGCGTGGAACGTTGCCAATTCCACGGCTTGCCCTTTAGCTGCCAATTGAGTCCGTGAGACGAGCCAATCAAGAGCCTTGCCCCGTAGGAACATACTGGCCATATCAACGGCTACGTCTCCTGACAGATCTACACGATTCGCACGCAAGTACGTACGAACTTGCAGAAAATGGGCATCCAACATGTCAGGATCTCCATAATACAACATGGGTTCAGGAAACTTGGTCTTCACAGCCGAGATGGGAACTTCCCTCAAGGTGGGGTCCGGAACCACAGGAGACGGTGCTGGGAAGACCATTCCACGCGAGCGCATCTCTGCTAGAAGAGATGCATCACTTAGACGGCTTGCATCTTGCACCACAGCACTGCCTGGGCGGCTCTCCGCCTCCTCATCAGTGGTGTCGTAAGTGGCTCCCGGGTCAAAGCCCCGAGCCAGCATCGACTCGTATAAAGGTTTGGAAACAAAAGTAGACACATCTACACGCTCAGGATCAACAAAATTCGGCCCTGAAGTGGGGATTCCAGCAGGAACCATCTGCTTCCTAGGCGTCGTAAAACTGACCCGATTGCGCGGAGCCCCTGTCCTGGTTCGTCTCATCACAAACGCACCTAAGCCAAAGAAACAAGAAGATCAAGCGACAACTATGTCGCCGATACCAGTGTTATGGCAATCAGCGGAAGAGTATTTGACTGAGGCCAAGAGATCCGTTCATGAAGACGAAGATAGCGACTGATTACAATGCGTGAAGTTCTCGTCTTAAATGCGACGCAGAGCGGCCAATTATAGAATGTACGCGTTCATCTAAGTATATATGAAAACCAGAGAGAACTGTACGGGATCTCCCCATGCACGCATATGAAGTACAAGGTAATGGTTGTCTTTACACCATGTGTTCTTCAACAGACTTAGAATATATCAGGATGTCATCCAGGTAAACCAACACAAACCTATCCAGAAAGGGAGCCAGGATAGTATTCATAACAGATTGAAAAGTGGCAGGAGCATTAGTTAACCCAAAAGGCATAACAGTGAACTCATAATGACCATAACGGGTTTTAAAAGCAGTCTTTCCTATGCTATCCTCATGCATACGAATCTGGTGGTAGCCAGAGGCAAGGTCAAGCTTAGAAAACACACAAGTTCCATGCAGTTGCTCAAACATTTCATCAATCCTGGGTAAAGGGTGTTGATTCCTCACTGTAATCCTGTTCAAGGCTCTATAGTCAATACACAAACGCCAACCACCATCCTTCTTCGGAACGAACAGGATAGGTGCACCGAAAGGGGAAGTCGATTGGAGGATGAAGCCCCTCTCAAGGAGCTCCTGCAACTGTGCACGAAGCTCAGCAAGCTGAGCTCCGGACAGTGGATAATTGCGGGAGGCTGGAGGAACTGCGCCCGGCTCCAATCTAATATAGTGGTCTCCAGCACGAGAGGGAGGCAGGCCCTGAGGCAGTCCTGAAAGGACATCTTTAAATTCCTGCAGAAGCTGCTCCAACTCTGGCACGTTATATGTATTAGTATTTAAGGAGGGTTCGGTCACTGCATTAAGCTGAATCAGATACATTGGATCACCCAACTGGACCAACTCTTCCACTTCTATGGAGGAGATTACATACTCAGGTACACCTGACCTTTGGCAGCCCACAAGTACATGTGTCCTATCAGAATGAATCAATGACACTGCATTTAGCTTCCAATTTACAACCGGATTAAACACAGTCAACCAAGGTTTCCCTAAAACAAGGTCATAGTATGCCAACTCTGTGGGGAGACAGGTGACTCCAAAATCCAGAGACCCCACAGTCAGGTCAATTGCCACACTACTCTCTACTATAGAGGTCCTACCATCAGCAACACGAATAGCAACATGTGAACTTAAAGAAGCAGTGGGAAGGGCAAGCTCCTGCACAAGTTTATTATCAATAAAGTTTGCAGAGGCCCCACTGTCTAACAAAATCCTGACAGGTCTACCAGCAAGAATTCCCTCAAACTCAATGCACGTAGAGGAAAGATCAGGACCATTCACAGTCTGGCTAGCGTTTAACTGCACAAAAGAGTCAAAAGAAGTTGCTGGCAGGGGTTTTTGCTTCACACTCAAACAAGAAGTCTGCACAAAGCAACGAAACAAGGGCAAGCCTGATGAGTAGCAGTGGGGCGAGCTCTGAACGGTGGAAGTAATGCCCAAAGCGGTCACCACAGGGCCCGAAAGCAAGACATCATGGGATTGCTGCCCAGTAGCCCCTTCCAACACCTGTCCACAATCACTCGGGCCAGAGAGCACAGTCAATCTGGTACCAGGTAGTAATTGGGTTACGAGTTGGCTGACAGCAGACGCTCTGTCACTACTCTGACAAAACAATACAACATGAGACGTACTTGCAGGAAAAGAGGAGGCTGCATCACTCTTACACTGAACATCAGGACTAGCTAGGTACCTGTCAGGGGGTGATGTCTGAAACTTCCTACATACACCATGCCCATCCACGCAATGGGTCATGAAACTATGGCAACAGCTAGAGAAAAAGTCCTGAAGATTCCCCACGTCGTGCAATACAGGGATCCCATACTGGACTGCAGGACAGGTGGAAACCATCTAAAAGCAGGGCTCACACTGCTGAAAACCAAGAACGAAGAATAACTCAAGTCGTCTTGGACTTGTTACGGTCCCGCTTGAGTTCAGGGTGCAGTTGGTAGCACCGGTCAATGCCGTGCCCAACCTTCCCACAATGCGTGCAGGTCTGCGCAACTGGTTTTGTCGCACCAGGGCTCTTGGAGTCAGTCTGGCCTTTTGGAGTATGGTGCGGCGTTCTGGAATGGCTGGGGATATCTGATATGGTCACTGCATGTTTAAAGTGGTCTGCAAGCGTCTTTGGATACTGAAGAGAAATCGGTTTTTGCAAATCAGCCCTGCAGCCCTGCAAAAACAGGTGGCACAACGTATCCTCAGAGAATGCATTCGGGACCTTTGCTCTAAGAGCATTAAACGTAGCAATGTAAGTTCTCATATGATGTTTGCCCTGCGACACATTCAGAAGCTGATCCAGGTGTCTCTTGTGCAGCTCTACAGGTCTAAAAGTGTGAAAGGTTATGGGCAATCGGCTTTCCCTGTACAAAGCAGACAGGTCGTCAATAGACGAAGTTACTCCAGCTACAGTCCGTACGACTGTCTGCTGAGTGCCACACACAACTGTCGGACAAGACTAGCATCTGGTGATGCCCAGCATCTTTCACAACCAGTTGCGTTACATCATTATCTTGTACACAAGCACCGATCAAGCAATCACTAGATAAGGCTCTAGACGGCTACGTTCAAGTACATGCCTATACTCCCTGAAGTCACTGTCCCTTATCTGTTTGAGTGACTACAGGGTACACTAAGCTTGTTCACTCTCACAATAGCAACAATGATACAACACACACTGCCGCACCGTACCTGTACAAAGCAGACAGGTCGTCAATAGACGAAGTTACTCCAGCTACAGTCCGTACGACTGTCTGCTGAGTGCCACACACAACTGTCGGACAAGACTAGCATCTGGTGATGCCCAGCATCTTTCACAACCAGTTGGTATTCACTCCGGTGGGGCAGCCTTAAGAGTTCATCCGACAAACGTGTGATCTAGATAGGATTGTACCTTATGTTCGAAAACGTCCAGAATCTGCCGTGTCTCAAGGTACCTTATGTTCTCAATGGACCCATATCCTAATAGTGCACACATGAAGATCACTTAAAGCACAAGGCATTCAATAATAATGTTCAGAACTCAACACTTCCCCTTGCCTGCATGCTTTAAGTGTATCTTCTCAAACCTAGTGAATCACGATGACCAACAAACACGGGCTTGGCAAGTGGCTTGGTCATAATGTCAGCCACATTGCGTGCAGATTCCACATAGAGGATATCTACCTGCCCAAGTGCCATAGCTTCCCTAGCGTAGTGGAAGCTTACTGCAACGTGCTTTGTGAATTTGGAATACAGGGGGTTCCGTAAATTAGAAATGCATCCTTGGTTGTCACAGAAAATTTTGACCCTCCAAGGTGCAGCCCCTATCTCTTCCAAGAAGCCCCTTAGCCAGTTGGCTTCCTTCACAATATGGCCAGCTGCCATAAACTCAGCTTGCACAGTTGAGGTAGCAACTGAGCTCTGCTTCTTGCTTCCCCAAACCACGGCACTACCATAGACTGATAGAACATAGCCAGTGGTGGAATACCTGTGGTCCAGGTCCCCAGCATAGTCGGCATCAACATAGCCTTCTAGCTCAGGGCCCTTTCCACCCAGAGTAAGAGCTAACTCTCTGGTATCTCTCAAGTACTTCAGCACTCGAATGGCCTCATTCCAGTGTGAGGTAGTGGGTGTCATTCTATACCTTGACAACACTCCAACAGCCTGAGAAATGTCAGGCCGGGTCGTATTGGCTATGTACAGTAACGATCCAATTAACTCGCAGTATCGATGACCAGGTGGCAGAGGGGTACCAGCCCCATGTGACATACCATCTGAGGACTCGGGTCTGCTGCTAGCCACGAAGTCCTTGGACATGGGGGTATCAACCCCACGTCCATCATCAGCAACGCCAAACTTCTCCACAAGAGCATCAATCTTGGGAGTGCAACTCATGGAAATAGTGCCCTGAACTCTATTGCGTAGGACCTGACACCCCAGGAAATCATTCACCTCTCCCAAATCATGGATGGTGAAGTCCTTCTTCAATAACTCTTTCCCCCACTCAATCTCTGCAACCACTCTGGCAACTATGAGAAGATCATCGACATAAACAAGAATAAACGACAGATTACCATCAGGGGCCCTCCTGATGTATACCCCAGCGTCGCTCTTGCACACACTATACCCCATCACGCTCAACTTGTCGCTCAAGGTCTTGTGCCAAGCCCGTGGGGCTTGCTTAAGACCGTAGAGTGCCTTCCTGAGCTTGCACACAACTCTCGTGTTGCCATTCTCAAATCCTGGTGGTTGGGTCACATAGACCTCTTCCTCCAACTCCCCATTGAGAAAAGCTGTCTTGATATCCACTTGGTGGATCTCAAGATTTTGTGTGGCAGCCACTGCCAGCACAGCTCTCCTAGCACCATAGCTGCTGGTAGGTGCAAAAACCTCACCAACATCTATACCAGGAATCTGTCTGCAACCCTGGGCAACCAATCTTGCTTTAAACCGAGTGACATTCCCATGTGCATCGTTTTTTGTAGAAAAAATCCAATGAACAGGGATAACTTTCTGCCCATGGGGTTTTTCCACATACTGCATAACCTCATGGGTGTCTAAAGACTCCATCTCCTCTTGCATTGCCTGCTGCCAAAACTCCCACTGAGGTGAGCGCTGGGCTTCCCTCAAGTTTGAGGGCACGTGAACTTTTCCCAACGTGACAGAAGGTACACTCTGTACCTTATGCTGTGGTGCAGCAGGGCTGTCAGCCTTACTGATGCTGTTCCCTTCTCTCTCTCTCTCTCCCTGGTTGCCAGAATAAGGTACATTATGTACCTTATGCTGGGACTGGGCAGTACTGCCGGGATTATCTGATTCCTTCTCAAGTCTCTCTCTCTCTCCTTGACTACTGGACTCATGTGCAGCACCCTTACATTCTCGCACCTTCCGCAATGCAGAGGGGAGCAGCAGCTCTCTCTCTCTCCTGGACTCACACTTGGGCACACTACCCAGACTTGCCTGAGCTGCGCCTACAATGTCAGCCTGCACACCATAAGCATGACTAGCCAGTGACTGGGATTGGGCACCAGCTTCCCCTACTGCTGGCATGTCTAACCCACTGCTCTCATCTCTTACATCTGCACCGAACATAGCCTCGACTGTCTCAACCTGCCCCTGCATATCAGGGAGACCAACCATGTTTGGCTCACTCACAATTGCCTGACCTGGGTCAGGGGCATGCAATGGGATGTCAGAATGCTCTCTCCTAGCCACGCGCTGTACATAACGCTGCTCCCTTGTAAGGGTGGTCCCTGGAGGAAGGGGAATTTGTGACTTCCCCTGCATTCGCAACCCCTCTTGTACCTTCTGCATTTTTTCTACCTGGGATTGAGTTTCTACACCCCCCCTGGCCAGATTCTGCATATGCTCAAGCACCGACCACGAGTGCTGAGATGGTTCTGGGGTCCCAACAGTAGAATCCAGGCTGGTGGGGTTTCCTTGGTCATGTGCTGCTGTGGTCCCGTCTCCAGACTGATCCCCAGCACAAAGTCCAGAGGTCCCAGGAGCCCCAGTGGAAAGCGTCTCCACTCCATGGTCATCCTCCTCATCCCAGAACGTGGGTGGAGCAGCAGAGGGAATTGCTTGAGGCGTTGCCAGATTCTCACTGCCAAGGGGGGGTGATATCCTAGAATCATAGACAGACCCAGGCTGGACCTTTGATAGACCCACTCTCTCAGCCCCCCTCAAGTGCTCGATAAAGCTGACGTCCCTACTCTCCTTCCACACTCCATTCCCCACGTACACACGATACGCTTTAGACTGGGGACAATAACCAGTAAACATCCCAGGGATGGTCTTGGGCCCAAAAACAGACCTTTGGCCACTGGGAATGTGCACATGGGCTACACAGCCAAACGTGCGCAGCACAGACACATCAGGTTTGACACCAAAGAATAATTCCATGGGGGTCAGGGACCTGCCTGAAGTAGGACCCACATTGTAGAGGAGGGTAGCTGTCTCAAGCGCCTCCTTCCAAAGGGAGGGGTCTGCTGCAGCATGGACCAACAGAGTCCTTGTTCGCTCCTTCAGGGTCCTATTCATCCTCTCCGCCACCCCATTCTGCTGAGGCGTGTAGGGCGCTGAGGACTCCATCTTAGTGCCCTGCTGAGCACAAAACTCTTTGAATTGCTGGTTCAGGAACTCTGAACCCCTGTCAGTCCTCACACACTTCACAACCGTGCCTCGTTGGGTCTGCCAAAAGCGGAGCAGGTCTATCACAGCCTTTGGGATGCAATCCTTTGACTTCACAGGCAGGGAGGCAACTTGGTGTGAACTTTCATCCACTACAGTGACCCAATATCGTTCACCTGTGATGGCAGGAGGTGATATGGGACCCACAGTATCCACATGGACTCTATCGAGTGGGTGATGTGCAGGCCTGGAAGATACAGGGAAAGGAGGTCTGGAGTGTTTCCCTTGTATACACGATTCACAGTGCTTGGGGCACTCAGAGCAGGGAGCAAGGGAGATATTGATTCCTGTAACCAGATCTTCCTTGGAGAACCTCTGCATGCTGCTGGCACCAGGATGACCTAACTAGCATGCCACAGAGATCTCTCGCTACACACGTGTCCTTTCCTAAGATGAGACGCCTCAGCCATGTGATCAATATGTCTGCAGCCAACTTGCTGCCCTCTGACAGGACTAACAAACTCCAAAAAAAACAGACCTCGTGCGCGGGTGATATCTCCACACCACCCTTCAGGTCCCTTCATGGCTGTGTAACCACCTGCAGTGTCAGTCAGGAAAGATGCTCCATCCTGAATTGCACCAGTGACTGAAATGAGGTTGGTATGCGCAGAAGGAACACACTGCAATTGTGCAGCCAGAATACTTCGTGCCTTGCATTCACAAGGCATACAGACCCAGATGCAATGATTCCTCCCTTGGCGTCTGAGGTTGCCAAGTGCAGAGGAAGAGGCTGTCTATGCATAACTGGATTATGGAGCAATGAGAGATCATTGACTATATGCACAGAGGCACCACTATCTATTAACCAAGATGTGCTGCTAGCTCCATGCGAAGTTGGGGCAAGCACATTGAGAGAGATAAACATCGCCTCACCAGAAGGAGGGGGTGGAGGTGGTAAATGCCACCCCGGAAACGTGTGTTGACTTGTTGGATAGTTATATGCTGAAGGAGGTCCAGGGCTGGAAGCGGATGAAGGCGGGCCACCCCGGCCAGATCCCTGGTCCCACCAGCTTGAGGAGACGACTGTGGGCCTCCCTGGCCCAGTAAGAGGCACGCTTGCCCCTGCAGGTAAGCTGCAGGCCCCAACGCTTTGCCGCTTGC